>JAIXMN010000056.1:0-64779 GCA_025716815.1 Dichotomocladium elegans
ACCCCATGGGGGAGCAGGGGAAAAAGGTAGAAAGACTATAGGTGGCTGGACAATGACAGTGTGGTCTCGGATCAGGCACGGCATAACCGGAAGGCTAAGCGGGTTAGTAGCGGAGATAAATATATATATATATATATTTTTTTTTTTGGTGGCATTCGCCTTTTTTCTTTTTTTTCTTCTTCTTCTTTTCCGTCTTCTTTTTTTTCGAGTAATAATATGGGATAAGATATAATATAAGATCTAAACTAAGGGGAGAAGTATACAACGGGCACACGCGACGCCTCAGAAATCGAACTCAAGGAGAACCATCTCTTCAGCAGCCGGTGGCAGGGGAAGAGGTGCATGAGGCAAAGGCAAAGGCGGGGGTGTGAGCCAAGCCAGGAGCTGGAATCCATTGTCGCTATCATTGTCCGTGTGTGACTCGTGTGGGTGGCACACACGATCGATGTCAGAGAGGACTTGGAGCAGCGCAGGCCAACGAGTGTGCCAGAAAGAAGGTGGGCAGCAGAACGAGGGCGACGACGAGGGAGGCGGTTGAGGAGATGGTCGATGGGGTTGGGGGAGGCATCCATCGGCACATCGAGGCGGGAGGCGACAGAGAGGCAATCGATGAGGTGATGACGGCTGGTGCGTGTTTCACCACATTGACAAGCAATAGGTTTCCCAGGCAACCAGCCCATGCGCCATCGCACTAGGCGACTGCGCTCACGAGACGTCATTGGCAGGAAAAAGATAGGATCCACACCAAGGTCGGGGCGAGCAGCCGAGAGAAGGACACCAGAGTGAGGGTCGGCTCGGCGATCATGCAGGCCATCGAGGCGGAAGCGCTTGATGGTCGCCTTCAAAGCCTTGCTATCAGCGTTTTCCAGAGGCGGAGGGAGCTGGTTCCAGATGGCGTTCGAGGTGGTGAGTCGGCGCCACAGGTGGCGTCGATCATGCATGAGGCGAGGGCGGAGGACAGTGAGCAATGCCTTTTGTGGCAAGAAATGAGCGCGGATTAGGAACTTTGCGCCGAGGATCGCGACGCGTTCCACCATCGTAGGCAGCCCAGCCATGTGTCGGAACACAATGGTGGAAGACGTTTTATGGCCCCCAAAGAGGCGACGGAGGCATTGGTCTTGGCCGCGTTCAAGGATCTGCAGGTCTTTCTTGAGAAATGGAGTAATGGCAAGGCCATACTCCATTTTCGGTCTGATGAACTGCTGATAGAGGCAGACAGAAAGGAGACGAGGAAACCCAGAAGGGCTACAGCCAATCGAACTAAGCGTGCGCATGGCGGCGACGGCAGAGCTCACGTTGTGCTGGACCAGCATGGTGGGGTCGATCTGGCAATGAGAATTGAACGGCACGCCAAGGTACCGAAACGACGGAGCAATGGGGATATCTTGGCCATAGAGTTGGAGGGGCGGGCCACTGCCAGGGTTGAGGACAACGCATTTGGCAGGGTTCCAACGGTACCCAAGGGAGTGGGAGTGTTCTTCTGCACGAGCCAATAGGAGAGGCATGGTGTCGGCATCAGCAATGAGGGCGACATCATCGGCATACAGCAGGCAATTGATCCACTGTCCACCAACCAACCGGGAAGCCAGCCGAGGAGCCACAAAGTCAGAGTCCGAATCCGAATCTATATCTAGAAGTGCGCGGAGATGAGAAGGTAGGGAATTAATATAGAGCGAGTATAGGTGGGGAGAGAGAATTGAGCCTTGCAAAACACCGGTAGTAGGGCAGAATTGCGAAGAGCGGGCGCCGGAAAGAAGAACCTCGATGGAAACATCGTCGAAAAGACTCTGGAGAATGCCGAGAAGAGCAGGGGATGCCTGTGGTTCAAGAGCACGCCATATGATAGCCCGATCAACGGTGTCATAGGCACTCTTTATGTCTAAAAAGACCAATACCGGGAGGCGGCTGGTATATGCGCGGTGACGAAGAACTAGTTCGTTTAGACACAGTGCTTGATCCAGGGCACTGCGATGGGGTCTAAACCCACCCTGGGCTATGTCTAATGGTGGTGAAGCAGTGTGGAGCACATCACGCAGACAGATCTCCATGACCTTCCGCAAGACCGAAGTCAAGCTAATCGGCCTGAAATTGCCTGGATCCGTGGGCGAGCCTTTCTTGTATATTGGGACCACCTGAGCAACTCGCCATGCGGCAGGGGTAGACGACCAGCGCCAGCACAACTGGAAGAGGGAGGTGAGGGCAGGGACCAAAAGCCCAGAGATGGGGGCTAGCATTTCGGCACGCAGGTGATCGACGCCAGGCGCCTTCCGGCGTGCAACAACTGCCACTGCATCTTCGACAGAGTGGTCATCAAACGGGCAGGTGTCATCCACGGGGTGTGGACCCAAAGGTCGAGGGGGCGGAGCAGCACGAACATGAGGGAGAGTATCGCCAGCGAACACTGAGGTGAGGTGCATGGCCATCCGATCAGCAGCCACCGCCAGGCCAGCCGGATCGGAAAAGATGGGTTGGTTGACCCGACTTTGTCGGATGTGCTTAATGGAGGCGGTGGTTTTTGAGAAATCGTCGTTGGCCATCTTGGAGCAAAATTCGCGCCAAGTTTGACGGCGACGGCTCTGCAGTAATGAGCAGAAGGTGGCAACAGCGTCGGAGTGGCGCCCATTCCAGTACAGGCGTTGTATGCCAATGGCGTGTCGACGGCGGCGATGGCAAAGTTCTCTTTCTTGAAAGGCTGCTTCAAGTTTTTCCGTCCAGAACCATTCCTTCTGCGTACGGCGTGGGGGGCGGCGGCCAACAGATTCATCGAGGGCCTGATGTATAGCCATCATGAGGGACTCGGCAAGATCATCGAGGTCCGGCTGGATGGTCTCAGCTTCCAACGCAGCAGATAGACGCTCCTTAACAGGGGAGACTAAATCTGCAAAGCGGTCTTGGTACAGGCGTCGGGGCTTGGGGTCATCCAGCTTGCTGAGACGCCAAAGGAGGCGAGGATGGTTGGTGTGGCTGGGTGGTGAAAGAAGCTCAAACGAGAGGTGCACCGGCTGATGGTCAGACCCCAGGTCGGCGTCATGGTCGATGTGGAGTTGGGCCTCGGGCAGTTCGTTAGTGCTACAGAAAAGGTCAATCACACTCGCCTCATCTTGATCAACCCAGCGAGCAACATAAGTCGGCTGTCCAAAGGCTAGGCGAGAGTTCCAGCAGATAATGCCCTGCTCGCCAAACCAGTTGACAAGCGCGGCACCACGAGCGTTCGTTCTAGAGTCACCGAAGATGCGACTATGCCGACCATTAAGATCGCCACAGATGATGGTGTTGGCTATGCTATGGTGAGAGTTAAGGGGGAGGGAGGAGAGAAGATCTATCGCGGAGGAATTGGAGTAGGATGGGGCAGGGGGAAGGTACAAGCAATGAATGAGGGTATCTGCAATTTGACAGGAGAGGACATGTGGGGAGGATGAAGGAAGGACATGGATAGGATAAGGGCAGTCGGGATGGACTAGCAAAGTTATGCCCATCCGGCCATGGTGGGAATTGGGAACAGGGAGTGCGTAAGTGTGGTATTGGTCCCATGCTGTTGGATAGCGATGGGGAGAGAGGAGCCATGTTTCGGTGATAAAAATGAGTGTAGAATTAGAAAACTTACCGATAATAGGCGAGATGGCCTGCTTGGCAAGACCATTCGCATTCCAAAGAGTGATAGTGATATCACACATTATTGGGCAAGGTGTGTGGTTGCCGAGCCAGAGGGAGAAGGTGTGCAGGATGCAGAGTCCATTTCGTCGTCGGGGAGGTCGGTGGCATGGTGGGGTTGCTGCAAGTCAGTTAACGCTAGGATTGCGTCCTTTTTGGCATCGGTGGGTGAGCGCTTCGACGGAGGGGGACAAATCTCCTGAAACTCAGTAGGAGTGAGTATGCCCGACTGAAAGAAGTATCGGGCCACGGAGAATTTCACAGGGGCGCGAATGAAAGCAATGGCTTTTAGGATACACTCATGGTAGAGCTCGGTGCATTTCGCCATGCGTTGCTCGTCAGACCAGTCCTTGAAAGCAGGATCCAATAGTGAGGATGGCGCCAGGGGGTCGAAAGAGGTAAGAGAAACACCTCGGTCAGCAAGAAGGGATGTGAACTCTGCCACAAAGTCGTTGTGAATTAGAAGTGCGGCGACCTGCCGGGAAGGAAAATGGATGTCTAGGACCCGCCCATTATCAACCTTCAGAACGCGAAGGATCTGGCGCATATTGGTGATGGTCATTCGATGACGGCATGGCACATACACATATCGGTATCCCTGAGTTACCGGGACGGCTGTAAGGCGGCGCGCCGCTGCAGTAACAGCACGTTTGGATGAGGGTTGCTGGCGGTTGTGGCGAGGCGCGCGACGTGCTGCAGCAGCATAGCTGCGACTGCGCGTTGTTTGCGACTGGTCGGCGTTGGGTGGGGCATGTTGCGATGCATAGATTGATACATCCAGTGGGGAGGGCGACGTCGTTGTAGAAGATGGGACTGCCGGGGTTGATGGGGAAGGTGCTGGGGGGCTGCCACTAGCCCGGAGGGCTAAAATTGTGGCCTGCAAGTCCGCAAGAGCTTGTTCGAGGCTCTCGATGCATTTGAGGAGCCGTGTGTTCTCAGCGGCGACAGAGGCCAGGTCAGAGAGGCCTTTTTCAGCTGCCGTAAGACGAGCAAGAATCTCCCTGATGCAGTCAGGCATGTTAGGGTCAGTATGCAAAAACATACCTGCCAGCAATTCGGTGTCCATGTTAGATGTGACGGGGGACTGTGCAGGTTGCTTTTGAGATTTCGCAGGGCTACTGTTAGCCTTGGATGCCACGTGATTAGCCAGAGTAATAGCTGCAGTGACCTGGGTGTGCAAAAATTCTGAACTGCAGGAGCCACAGTGGAACATAGGTGCGGGGGGCTCATAGGTCGGGTTCGTTTTAGCAGACATATTGATCGATCCAATGTCTGCGCAGGCCGAGTTGGGGAACACGATCGACGTTTTTGCGCTGGAAAAGTCGAGCCGAAATTGGCGCAGGAAGGTGGGGGAGATTGCGGGTTTCGAATT
The DNA here is from genome assembly GCA_025716815.1 of Dichotomocladium elegans. NCBI lineage: Eukaryota > Fungi > Mucoromycota > Mucoromycetes > Mucorales > Lichtheimiaceae > Dichotomocladium > Dichotomocladium elegans. The sequence continues at coordinate 5,024 of JAIXMN010000056.1, forward strand.
GCCTGGGGCAGGCCGTTTCAAACCAGATGGGTTCAAGTCCTTTTTTTTTTGAGCACCCATTTCAGCGGTTGGGTTGGCGGAAGGGGTGATGGTAGACCGTAGGCTAGAGATGCGGTTCCTTTTAAAGGTAGGAATGTAATATGGGCGGTCTGGGGTACGAGATTGGCGATGCTTGGTGCTAATAATTGGGATGGGGATTAGCAATGGAGATGGGGAACTGGTCCGTTGGCCGATTTCGACGGGGATTTCGACGGTTTGGGCGTTAGTTATTGCAGGCAAGTGTTCCTGCGTGTTTTGTTGGGTGTTTTTTGTAGAAGGTTGTTGTATTTTGGTAAGGTCAAGGAAAACTTCTTTGTGTAACCAACCAGAAAAGTATTGGAGAGCGAAAGAAGTGTGGAGAGATGGCCGAGTTGGTCTAAGGCGTCAGGTTAAGGCCCTGATCTCTTCGGAGGCGTGGGTTCGAATCCCACTCTCTTCACAGTTTTGTTTATTTTTGCGTTTGTCGTCTTGTCGCGTTTGTCGTCTTCGTAATTTGGCGGATACACCGTAGCCAGAGAATAGACTTTTGGAGGAACAATTAAATGTGACAGATAACTCTGAGATGATGTTTATTGTTTGGACGCTGCCTGGATATTTATATTGTTTTCTAATGCTAAGTATACTTAAGATAATACTGCACAGACGTCATGGAGAATGGATGATGTAATTAGAGATGTAGTACAACGTGCGTGATAATCCATGGCGTCATAATGCTAAAAGGTAGTAAGCCCGACATTACGTCAGGGATCGTTATGAAAATAGACTTGAGCTGGAAATTCTAATGACCGATTAATCTGGCTACTAGCGTTTCTCATTGACGGATCTGGATCAGATTGGATCCAATCCGGATCCACACCGCGGATCGAATTGCTCACACCGAATCCGATCCGTTTGCTAAACGGATTGCAAATTGCAATCCGGATCCACACCGCTTCAATCCGTCCCAATCCGTCTCAATCCGTGATCCGTAATGCTGAAATGAGGAGATTTATTAAAACACATCAATAGAGCGAAATTGGAAGAATATGGCCATTCGGCAATACTGTCAGAACGGAGAAAGGTGAAAACCGAAGTTGATTTTAAGATGACATTAGCCGTTGTAGCAAAAAATTAAGCGTCAAAGAACAGAAAATCCCAATAGGAATTAAAAAAGTTGGAGGGTTTGATCCATAGAAGGCAAAGTGGTATAATTGCTGACGCGGGAGCCATTTGGAACGCTTCTGATGTCTGGCAGAATGGCTTCAGACTAGCTAGTTATGCCTATGGTTGTGGCTGGGTGACGGTCACAAGCTGAACAATTTAATTTTGCACCCATGCCCACCACATTTCAAAGCTGGTCTGCCTTCAGAGAAACCGCGTACGTAATTGTACTGCGAAACCAGCAACAAAGTATTATTAATCGATGTTAATTGCTGCAATTACAGCGACGCGAAAGCTTTTTTTATTTATTTACGAGACTCACGCTTAAGGTGACATCGTTCTAGCATAAACAATCTTCTTTTAGTTTGCCGCCTGCTAACGCCCATCTACTCGCCGAAATATGTACACCACGAGTTGACAAGTACACTCTCGCGAAGCTTTGCAGGATTGAGCCGATTTCTTGATGCTGGAATGTAATGCTTTGCTCGTGAAAATGTGCGCTCCGAACCGACTGACGATGCTGGTATTGCCAGGTATCTGCGCGCCATTGTCTTCAGCTCTTTCCATTCGTTCACCTCGCCGCGCCAGTAGTTGAGAACAAGCTCCTGATTGACACCGTTTGTCTCATCAAATATACAATTTGCGGAGACGTATGCCTGCAGCTGGTCAGCAATCCTTTGCGGCCTCCTGATTAAGGCATCTGGATTGCAAATGGACGACTCATGACCAGCAATCGGCTTGTACGCTTCCCAGGTCGCTTGCACTTGCTCTTTCGCAACATCACCGAAGTGTCCCCAGTTCTCGTCCTCCCACCATTGGAATTTCAGCCGTGGATCCATAGCAGTCGCGACAGCAAAGGCATGTCCTTCGGCCTTGCAGTAGTAGCCTTTTAATTTTGCCCATCCACAGCGTGCTGCTTCTGATAGCGCGGGCCATTCCTACGAATCAACATATTAAGTTTGGTGTCTGGAATCGCTTCACTGTAACCTCGCTTACATTTTTCCAGTCCTCCTCAAAGTTTTCCAGATGGTCAAGCAACCGGTTATATGAGAGAATTACAAGGTTCAAGGTTGGGTATGTCGCGCCAGAGAGCAGTGGTGTCAGTTTGGCAAATTCGTGAAGCAATAATGAAACTTTCTCCAAGCACAACCATTCGTCATCAGACAGCACATACTGTTCAAGTCCTGGAATGTTGTGACAAGTATTGTTGTATGCGCGTCTGACCTCCAGCGACCGTTGAATCATCTCGTATGTGGAATTCCACCGAGTGCGGACGTCTAGGATTAAAGCGAGAGGGCTACTGGTGACCTGTTCCTCCACTTCAAACATGCCGTCAAAAGCACTACGGTACTGAGCAAGCCGCTGCGGAGATGCACGGATATTGACAATTCCCTTCCGTAGTTTGCGCAAGATGATACCTAAGGTGAGGATATTTAGTCGCGTTGAAAAAGTGTGCTCATTTCATCTTTTTTTCTGATATTTACCTGGTGTGTTGTCATCTGGTCCTTCTTCTTCGTCCTCAAAAGCCCCTTGCTCGCTGTCAGCTGCCTCAGCCTTTAAACTGTCGCGGATCACACTCTGAGCAGCGAGATTAATAACGTGCGCGATGCAAGGAATACGATTTTCCGTTGCATTAAAAACAGTGATGCCGACACTACGCTCGACTTGCTCGGCCATCTTGATCATATTTGACGCGTTGTCAGCAGTCAAAAAAAATGGTTTCCTTGAGAGGCCCCAGTCATTTAGGACCTTTCCAAAAGCGGCCGCCATGTTTGCTCCTGTGTGTGGTCCAACAAGCTCTTCGAAACCCAAAACAATCGACTGTTGTGTCCACTCGGTGTCAATCCAATGAACGGTGACGCCGAGGAAGGCAGTTCTCCATTCGCTGGTCCAAGCGTCAACAGTATACGCCAGATTCTCTTGCTCTTGTAGGACGACAATAATCCGAGACTTGTAATACTCGTACAGGTGAGATACAGCGCGTGCAAGCGTATCGTTGCTTGGCGGTTTGACTGCTCTTGGATTTGGTGCTGATTGCGCAAGGTTGAGTAATGTATGAAAGTGGCGATTCTCGACAATTGTAAATGGCAAAGCCGCAGACACAACGAAAAGCGCGAGTGCTTGTCTAAACTGCTCATCGTTGAATTGGGGAGGGATGAGATCCCCACTACCTCTGAAGTGCCGGTCAAGGAATGTCCCTTGCTGGGTCGGCGTAAGCGACGTTGTGGTAAATAAGGTTTGTAGAGACTGTCAAAGTACAATGAGACTCTTGGAGGTGTTTTTAATAGAAAGAAAAATTCTTCTGTCTGTTTACTCCTACACTACATAGTTGTTTATATATTGTTATGGATAAAATAGATTCCGCCCGATTGACATGGGTCAATTGTCCTGGAAATTTCCATAAGAAGAGTTGTTGGGGTGCAGTACTTGACAAGTCATAGAAAAACTTTTCGTTCGTTCCTGTAGCTGAATCCCAGACCATCCTCACGTCGGTAAAACCTCAAAAAACCCAGTGGGAAAAAATAGAGGAGAAAAGACTGTGGATATGGATCTAGTGGCTATGTATGATCATGTTTCCCTTGGCTGAGTCGTGTTTCTGTATTGCGGTTGTTCCAGTTCTTTACATCATTGCCATGGATATTCACTTCATTGGTGCTCTTGCAATCACCTATGCGACAGACGTGTCCGCAGTAATGCAATGGGTCCCAAGGTGCTTCTTCAGAACAGTCGTGGAACCTCGTGGGTCCTTGTACCGCTTATTGCAACGTGATGCCTTGCTCCCAATGGTGAATCGACACCAGTAATAGAGCGTATTGGTTACTGGATCTTCAACGGCGTCAAACCATTTGTACACCCAGTTCTTTCGGGCCTTGACGATCACTCCTTCGGCGGACTGGATGGAGCTTGAGTCCTGGCCGCCGCCATTGCCATTGCCATTGTCCTCATCCCACTCGGAATCAATTGACGTGATGGAATCTTGGCGGTCAAGGGACATAAAGCTGCCTCCCCTGGATAACCTGGGCATTCCCTGTTTCGAAATTGACAGCTCAGAAGGCAGGTCTCTAGTTAATATTTGATAACCTACATCAACTTCAGAATCGCTGCTGACCATAAGATCAGAGGAACGTTTGCCAAGGTTAGAAGTGCTTGAGTTGGACATAGTGGATCTTTGGTAAGTGTCTGTATTTAAAGACATATTAGTAACGAAGTGTGAGGTGAGTCAAGCTTGAATGATATTTACAAGAAAAAATAAAGTGCGAGGTACTTGATCCGTTTGTGGTAGTTGAGACGGGATGAGGTGGATGGGTTAGAGAGAGTGAAAAAAGACAACTAGAAAAGTATCTTTGAGGTTGATGTTTATTCCTGAAAATAAAATAACTCTCTTTTATAATAATTCTATTAGAACGGCGATGTAAGTGCTTAATCCTGTTAGGACGTATCGGATGAGAGCATTCTCTTTTCATTGTCCTCTTCAAGACCAGTGATGGATCCTGGATAGAGGAAGTACCTTTGATAGGTGCAAGTATCCCGCCTCGCAGGCGGATCCGGAAATAATGGTTCCTGAACATCAATATGCCAAATTCATCACCGTCTTAGTTTCAGGATATCGGCCATAGTGATGTGAAACCGGCTAAGCTCTCTTGCATGGATCAATATTCACCACTCCTTTTTTTAATACTTTCGAACGACATTCATGCTATGTGCTCAAAGAATCAATAATGCTGTTGTTGCTTGAACAAAGTGTGTACCTGTCAAAAGAACCATTGGACCGACCGTGATATCAGATATCTATTCTGGGAACAAATGCTTGACAGAACGGACAGGTGTCAGAAAAAAATTTTGAGCCAATTTCAGGCCCGGCAATTTCTTTATGCTCCTTCTATTTTCCAAATGTGTTCGGACAGGCAATGGCAGTGCTGAGGTCATGCGACAAACAAGTCAATGCGTCATTCTCATGCCGGCCTTTCATTCACCTCCAAAGCATTATTAATGCCATTTACTATTGATACGTTGCTTTCAGCTACATTTATTTCACGATCATTTCACGCAATCAAGTCGATAAATTTTGCGAACAAGCACAATTTATTTGTCGCGAATTGAGCAATGTTGCGTGGCCCTCTTACCCCAGCTGCCTTTACGATCTCCCAGTTATCCTAATCAACCACAAATTGCAGTTTGATCCATTCCATTTATATTACTGGAACACTTGATGCTTCCCTCAATTGTTGTGCGCCACAACAGCTCTGTTTATGGTAAGTGTTAGTGAGCTGTTTGACTTTTTCACCATTCGTTATTTGTACCCGCAGCTATACTCGTCGCGATGTCCCTGGTGATTTGCAGTGGCTGCTACTTCTATCACCGACGTCGAAGGTGTATACTGTGCAAAGGAGAATCGATTACTGTCAGTGAAGAGACGAAGAGGATCTTATATGGAATAAAAGGAATGTACAATACCGCCATCGGTATGAGGACAATAAAGAATATGCTACCGCATGGAATGAAGATTAATATATGATAAAGAGAAGGGTGGAATAGTGGATTGAGATTTCTGAGAGAAGACGAGGATAGAATGACCAAAAGGCTGATGTTCCACTATGGCGAAGTATAGAGATGACTATATGAGATGGATTATAGCTAGGGTTCCATGGGTGGAAATATGTATACTAAATCGAGGCGCAGGTTGCGTTTGTGATCATTGCTTGGTGAAAACCAAGAAATACTGATCGCTGGAAAATGAGAAAAGGAAATACGGAAATATGGGGAAAAGTGCATGGCCGTGGAATGATTGATATGGAAGGAATATTTGCTTTCGAGGAGTTTGCGTGATTTTTTTACCTTTCACGTTCTGCAAATATAAAACCTGAGATATCCTAAAAGAGATGTGTATTGAGCCAGCTTTACATCGAAATACTACCAGCTATTATCTAAAGAGTCGGTCATTTCGCCAAAGTCAACTATGTATGAGCTATAACGAAGCTACATTTCTTGCTGGTTTTGTTTATTCCGCAACTTTGCACTAACTGTATTCCTCATTCTCAAACTCCCACATCCCATTTCTTGCACATCTGTAATTGCTATTGTTATACATTAACAGGATTATAATGGCTGGAACCCAATGTCTAGGTTGATTTGGACAGATCTAACGAATCGGAACAGATCCGCGAAGTGCAATCCGTATGCGATCCGGATCGGTTCAGATCCGTGAAGTGCAATCCGTATGAGATCCGGATTGCAAATGTCCTACACCGGATCCGCAAAATCCGAGATGAGGTCAATCCGAATCCGCACCATTGCCTTTTGATCTGGATCGGATCATAAGATCCGGATTCGATGAGAAACCCTATTTGCAACTCAGCCGTCCAGAACCACTTCCAATGTTTAGGTCGTAGGCGACCCCTGGTGACACTGCGGTCAAGAGTGGTGTGTATACTGGACTCGAGCATGCTGCTGATCTGCTCGAGCTGTTGTTCATCTGGCGTATCACGATCGTTGGCATCGATGATGGCGTGCTCAATGGGCGCTGCCATGCGAGAGAACTTGGACACAAACAGGTCCTGGACCTCAGGTTCCTCGAGGCGTTGCAGCTTCCAATGTTGACGGACCGCATTATCAGCTGGTGATTCAATTAGATGGGTGAGAGGCGTGAAGCGGAGCCGGCAAAGATGATGATCAGAGTTAAGGGATAACTCGTCCCAGATCTTGAGAGCGGGGTTGCCGACGGCAGTTGCAGATGACACGAAGTAGTCGATGATGTTGGCGTGCTCGCCCTTGCAAAAGGTAAACTGGCCGAAGGTGAGACGTTCATTCCAGTTCACTAAGTTATGCTCAGTAAGCCATTGCGTGAAACTGTAGGCGCGTTCATTTTCGCGGGTGTCGCCAGTGCGATCACCAAGGCGAGTGTTGAAGTCCCCGAACACGAAGGTGTGATCGTCTATAGGAAGGGAGTGGAGAATGCGATGGAAAGCTGGAAAGGACAAGGTGCGTGGCGGGAGATATACACCGTGGAATGTGTAGGCGCCCATCGAGAATGAAAGCACAAAGCTGTTGCTGTGAGGGAGGTGGATGTGAATATGATATGGCAGTCCAGGACACACGAGGAGCGATAGCCTGCCAAAGCCCCTGCGTGCATTGCCATGAATCTGCGCAAAGTTATGATACTGTTGCCAGTGGGTGTGTAGTCGTTGTCCTTCAAGAAGGTAGGTTTCAGTTAATAAGATAAAATCAATAGAGTTAGACTCGCATTGGCGAACAAGTTCGTCAGGCGAGTGATCAATGCCAGAGGCATTGAACATGGCCATGCGGATAGTGGTGGTGTTATCCGTCATTATTGATTATTATTAGCTGAGGTGTGGGAGCGGAGGTCGTCGTCGATTGCCATGCTGTGCCGCGTGGCGAATAGTTCGTCATCGTCACTGGGACGAGGACGTCGGGTCGAGGAGGGGGAGGTTTGCGGCGCAGGAAGATTGCGAGGTTCTCGTCGTTGATATGATGCACTCCGTCTACGCCGTTGAAGAAACACAGGATAGCCGCGCCAAGCAGTGCCTGCGGGAGCACCAAGCACGCTCAGAGCATCCATTTCTGATACACCGTGGTAGCCTGCGCTGCTCGCTCTGTTTCTGGGAGGGAGGCGAGAGTGGGGTCATTGAGGGAAGCAGCTGCAGTGGGATCGTAGTCTGAGAGAAGCTCGATTTTGTGGCCCGTCAGGGTCGAGATGAGTTCCTTGGTAAAGGAGCGGTGGACTAGAAGCCCGATAACCCCTTTACTGGGGAATTGGACATCAATGATGCAGACCTGTGCCACTCTGAGCAGGCGCAGGCAGCGTCACCTCACTATGCTTAGACCAGCGATTGCTTTTCAGGTACACAAAAGTGTACCCGGCTTCTTGGGTCAGTGCAGAGAAGCCACGTTTGGCCCACTCAATGGTCTGGGTGGTAATCAGCACTGGTGTAGCCTGTGCCTTCTTTTGCTTTTTCGGCTTTTGTTGCTGTTGGGGTTTATGCGCCCCTTTGCGAGCAATGCTAGCAAATGAAAGTGTGGCGGGTGTGGCGCTTGGCACAATCGGGACGGAAGGTCCCAAATGAGCATACTTGGATGCCATGGTACCCTGCGGATCCAGCTCCATTAGGTTGTTGGGGGGAGCGTTGCTGTTAATTGTGCAGGGAGGTGTGGCCAACTTCCCTTGCAACTCGGCGATCTGCAATTTTGCAGCTGCCAACTCTGTCTCCAGCTCCTTATTGCGTGTAAGGAGGCTGGCCAGCTCTGCAACAATTGCTTTCTGCTTTGCGATCTCCTGATCTTGGGCACGGAGTCGATGTTCAAAAGCGAGTGCCCATTCCGGCAGGCGCAGAGATAGGACGTCAATGTCAGGGTGTTGTGAGGGGATCGAGGCGAAGGAGTCACTAGGGATGTCGGCTGACACAGACTCTCCTGGCTCCAACTGAGCTAGGGCAATCGCCGGTTTGCCAATCCCAGTAGGTGGGATGTCAGCTGACACAGACTCTCCTGGCTCTGACTGAGCTAGGGCAATCGCCGGTTTGCCGATCCCAGTAGGTGGGATGTCGCTGATTTCAGGTGATCGGGTTTGGCGGGGGTTGGTGCTGGTGGCTGTAGAGCGATGGGCAGGTGATGCTTCCTGAGACCGGTTACCATTATGGCGCGGGGTGGTTGCAGGGGTGGTAGTGCGAGGGGTAGTCTGCACGTTGCTAATCGGCGTTCTTGGCATAGTAGGGAGGGCTTCACTACTAGCACGTGTTTTCTTTTGAACTGGTATCTTTGACGATCTAGGCACATAGCACGAGTTTTTGCACTTCGAGGAGGATGGTTCTGGTGCCTCGAGGTGATCTGCGGTTGCTCCTTGGTGATCGGCGGGTGCTTCTTGGTTTAAAGGGGTGTTGTTCAGGAGTTCGGTAATTTCGGGTGGATGTATTTTCCGAGCCAGTAGGGGTAGTGAAAATTTTTTGCAAAAAAGTATATCAAGGGCTCGTTTTCGCCGTGAGCGATGCTCGACAAGGTCTCGCCCACTTGGCTCAGTTGGCAGAGCGTCTGCCTAGTAAGCAGAAGGTCACTGGTTCGATTCCAGTAGTGGGCACTTCCACCTAAGAAAGTGGTGGTAGCCTTTTGTGTCTTGCTTATTTTTTGGCGGTTGTGTCTGTCGTCTTTTTATCAAACTTGGATACCACTGAGAAGAGACGACGTCCACTGAGAGAATAACCACGAAGAGATAACCACGGAGAGATAGAACCACACAGATAGTCGTCCGGACAATATATGATGATGTTTTATTACGATAAATGTCCCATTATTTATACTGTATTGACTTGTAAGAAATGAGTGCAATGCTGTCAAGATTGCTACTGATGACTCATGTTTAGCAACCATTGTCATTCGGACTTTGTCTAAAAAGTGCTACGCTCCGCGGTAATGGTCATGTAGCCGGTGATTAAAATAATTGACTGGACTGTACTACGACATTACCCCCCTCCAAGAATGTTGGTCGTCCTCGAACAACAACTGCAAGGTGTGGTCTTGAATATCTGATCGGTTGGCGGCACGGGAAGCGACAGGATCGAACCAAGGGGAGGTGGGTGCTGTCTGAAAATGGACGGGACGTAGACGGTCAGTATGGACCCAGGAGCTATATTCCTTGCCGTTCATGTCTTTTAGCTTGTAGGTGTCCGAGTCTAAGTTACGACTGATCACCAAGTACGGTCCTTTCCAATTGTACTCCAGGCTTAACTTTTGCTCGTTACGTAATAGAACATGGTCACCAATAGCAAACGTTTGCGGTTTTAGTGTGGCATCCCAAATAGCTTTATCCCGCTGGGCGTTGGCGCGAAGCCGTTCCGCGGCAGAGGCGCGAGCTTCATGTAAGCGCAACAGCGATGGTCGGCGAGCATCTACAAGTGTCTTGGGATCCGGTTCTTGTTCTTCAACTAGTAAGGGCCGCGTCATATCACCAGGAAGGCGGGGTTCTACTCCGTACACCATATAGAACGGGCTCATGCCCGTTGTGCGATGCTTGCGCACACAACACGCAAAGACAGACGGTTCTAAGAAATCATCCCAGCGATGGATGGCACCATTGGTATATTTCCGAAGCATAGATTTAAGAATGCCGTTGGTGCGCTCAACCTTGCCATTCGTACGTGGGTGGAAAGCCGAAGTCAACTTGTGATGGATTTTGGTGCGACCCAGATACAGGTTCAATACTTTGGACATGAAGTTGGCGCCGCGATCCGTCAGGATTTCGTTAGGGCAACCGAACTGCATGACGATCTCTTCAAAAATGAAATCGGCAATGGCTTGGCCTGTGGCATCAGGGACGGCTCGTGCGATGGTCCAATTGGTGGTGTAGTCGACGGCGACCAAGATCCAACGGTTGCGGCGCATGGTGGTCGGTAGTTCGCCAATAAAATCAAGATGCCAACGTGAGAAAGCAGGTGGGACATCCAAGGGTCGCATGGGTGCATGATGTGTGCCGCGGTCGGGGTTGGCTGACAACTGGCACTGGGGGCAATTACGTAGCCATTCCTGGATGTCTTCTTTCATGTTCGGCCACCACCAACGTTTCTTGATGACGTCGTACAGAGTTTCCATCCCGGCGTGTCCAAAACTGGTATGAAAGTGATGAACAAGATCGGCGCGGCGAGCGAACAGAGCAAAGCGGATTTCTTGTACCTCAGATCCGACCTTGACTTTGCGATAAATTCGGTTATCTTTGACTGTAAATTTGTCCCGATGCTTCACCAAGAGATCCCTGACTATGGCCGGCCACTGTGTTTCGGCAAAATTGTAGAATTTCGGCCAGTCGGATTCCTCAATCGACTTTATGGCGTAGAGGTAATTAGGTTCCAGCGACTTCTCTTCCGGAACGCAGTGAGGTCCATCTCGCCGAGACAGCAGGTCAGGTACATGATTGTCCTTTCCACTCTTGTACTGAATCTCGGGGTCGTATAGTTCTAGTTCGGCTATCCAACAGATCAGGCGTGGTGGCGGTGGTTTTGTGCGGCTCCGGAAGTACAACAAAGGGTGATGATCGGTGCGTACAACATAAGGTCTACCTTCGACAAAACAACGCCATGTGCGCAGTGCATGTAGTATACCCAATAGTTCCCTCTCTTGGGCTGGATAATTGCGTTCGGCCGAGGACAGCTTCTTGGATTCAAAAGCGAGCGGATGTAGCTGGCCATCCTCTCCCTCTTGCAGCAGTACCGCACCTATACCAAAGTTAGAGGCATCCGTCTCGATGATATACGGTAGGTCGGGGTTCGGTGGTAGCAGTATAGGGGCCTCGGACATGCGGGACTTGATAAGGTCGAAAGCGGTCTGGCATTCTGGCGTCCAACTGATCGACCGCTTTTTCGCACCCGTCCCCTTCGTCAGATCGGTTAACGGTGCCGCTATTGTCGCGAAATCACGGATAAAACGCCGGTAATGAGAGGCCAAACCGACAAACTGCCGTACTTCTTGGACGTTGGTCGGCTGCGGCCAATCGCGAATAGCTTTTACCTTGGTTTTGGACGGTAGAATCCCTGCAGCAGAGACCTGGAACCCAACGAATTCCAGCTCAGTCTTGAAGAATTCGCATTTCTTCAGGTTGGCCACTAGCTTAGCATCCCGTAAACGATCAAGAACCTGGCGTACGTGTTGGTAATGCTCCTTTTCGGACTTGCTAAAGATCAGAATGTCGTCGAGATAAACCAATGCAAAAACATCCAAGCAGTCGCCCAAAACGGAATTCATTAGCCGTTGGAACGTGGGAGGGGCATTCGTCAATCCAAAGGGGAGCACTTGGAACTCGTATGATCCGTAGCGTGTGTTGAATGCTGTCTTGGGAATATCTTCCTCTCGAATCCGTACTTGATGATAGCCGCTTTTCAAATCGATACTTGAGAAATATTTGGCACCACCGATTCGTTCCAAGCATTCGTCGATTCGAGGGAGTGGATGCGAGTTGCGTTTAGTTACCTGATTGATTGCACGGTAGTCCACACAGAGGCGCATTGAGCCGTCCTTCTTGCGCACGAACAACACCGGGGCGCCCCATGGAGACGCGCTAGGGCGGATCAAACGTAGATCTAAGAGCTCTTTGAGCTGCTTACGCAATTCGTCCAGCTCGAGTGGGCTCATCTTGTATGGTGCTCGATTGATGGGTGCTGCAGCACCTGTGTCGATGACATGGCTCACCTCACGCACAGGTGGTAGTCCTGGTAGTTTATCCTGGAAGACTTCTGGGTATTCCTTGCACAGTGCGTGGAGTTTGTCTTGCTGGGGTTTCTTCTCCTCTTGGTGCTCGGTACGCACGTAGCACAAGTACAGCTCATCTACTTGATCCCGTGTAACCATCCGGGCGACTTGGCGGTGTGAGATAAGGTAGGCCAGCTCCGGAATAGGGCGATCGTACTTTGGCCGAAGTGTGTACTGAATCCCATTGACCGAAAACGTCCATGTATCTTGATCCCAATCCGGTACAGGTTTGATGTTCTTGATCCAATCGCGACCCAGGATCAAGTCGAATTTTGTATCGAGAACGAACGCAGAAACGTTGTGGGTAAAACCAGCGGCATCTAGTGATAGACTGACAGAGCGGTCGATTGAGAACTTATGGCCACCGGCGGTTTCCACTTGCTGGTCCTTGACATAACGCACCGGGCAACCCACAGCCAACTGAGGTGACACATATGACGAGGTAGCGCCACTATCCAATAATACTTCAATCGGTTTCCCATTGCAGGACATGTTGTACAGGGGTAACTCGGTATTCTTTATTGCCAATAGTGATTCAATATGTCTAACGTCAGCGGCAAGCGCTTTTCGATCATCCTCGTCTTGCTCGGCCGGGGGATCGTCAGACAAATCGATCAATGGTCTCTCCGATGGGCGCGTTCTTGTGTGGGACAGTTATACCAGCAGGCGGATCTGAGGTAGGGCGTTGGGATTGGGTGACCAGGTTGAGAGATGGACGTGCGCGCGAAAGGACTCCCTCTATTCCTGACGCGCGTTGGCTTTTAAATCGCCATGTAGAAATTTATCAGACGAACCAGACCGAGAATAGCGCGGCGACGGGCAATTGCGAGCGAGATGGCCACGACCATCACAATTGTAACAGCGGCGAGGGCGATTTTGCTGGTGCGATCTGGTTGTGCCTTGAGGACGGCGGTTGATCACATCCAAATCCATAGGCGTGGGACCCTCAGCCTGTTGGACCATGATCGGAGCAGGATGTGTTGCTGGGCGGTGGATATCCGAGTAGTGGCGCTCCGTAGGATTGCCGTTTCCGGCGGCATACTCCTTCATTGCTTCGTACGACTCGGCAGCATTATACGCGGCAAGCAGAGTGGATGGTTCCTTCATCAGAACGGGGAGGCGAGCGTCCAAGTCGAGTCCATGAATGAACGCATCAATCGCGTCCTCTTGGTCCATGCCCGGCAGGTCCAGCATAATATCCCTAAATGTGATCACGTACTCTCGAATGGTGCCAGTGGAAGTGGTACCTTGTTTGAGCTGGCGGAGCTTGTTGCGGGCTACCTGGGCGTAGTTGCGTGGCTTGAACTCGCCACGAATGGCCGCACAAAAGTCTTCCCACGTCTTCGGCGTCTGGTTGGTATCGGCATCTGGACTGAACGACATTTCCAGGTGTCTCCACCATGTTGCAGCACCGTCGCGTAGGAGCGTCGAAGCGTAGACCACTCTTTCAGGGTCGCTGAGTTCGGCATGATCGACGTACTTATCGACGGTGTGTAACCAGGCTTCCACCGCTGACGACGAGCGATCGCCACGAAAGAGGTCAGGCTGTACAGGTTTGACCTTCATGCCGGGTACCGAACGGTGCTTGGATTCCTCGCGCAGGGCCTTGATTTCTTGTTGCTGTGCTTGCATTTGTTGCATCATCACATGCATTGCCTCGAGAATCGCCTTGGAGTCGGTCATCGTGTTTTGCTCTTCGTCTGAATCGGAAATGTTATTGTCTTGAAAACGGTGTCGTTGGAATGTTGTTTTTTTAAACTTTGCTTGCGATGAATCACTAGGCATCAGCTACCAAATGTCGTCTTTTTATCAAACTTGGATACCACTGAGAAGAGACGACGTCCACTGAGAGAATAACCACGAAGAGATAACCACGGAGAGATAGAACCACACAGATAGTCGTCCGGACAATATATGATGATGTTTTATTACGATAAATGTCCCATTATTTATACTGTATTGACTTGTAAGAAATGAGTGCAATGCTGTCAAGATTGCTACTGATGACTCATGTTTAGCAACCATTGTCATTCGGACTTTGTCTAAAAAGTGCTACGCTCCGCGGTAATGGTCATGTAGCCGGTGATTAAAATAATCGACTGGACTGTACTACGACATGTCTGTCGTAGCAATTCCTTGGTTCCACATGATCGGACTTTCATCAGGCATCGCTACGCCGCAGCATCTTGGCCACGCACATCTTTTACTGCGCATGCTGCGCATATTAACATCACTTTCCAACTTGCTGCGCATACCTCTAGAATAGTATAAATATCCCTCGCTCTTGTATGAATAAATGACAGATCATATTTTATCTTCTATCAGCAAAAAGGCTATACGTCTATTCCATATTCTGGCCATTGGATTACCAGCACAGATTACGAATACGACAATTGGTAGCTGATGCAAAGTTTCGATCCACAAGGCCACAACCCCTACAAGAATAGACCTAGTTTCCAAGAATATCGTGTGCAAGGTAGCGATTCAGAGGAAGAAATTACGACAAGACAGGAACCCAGCTTTATCGAAGAAACAACTATGGAACAAGGACAACGCGCACCTACTATGGAGGAACAAATGGTAATGCTCATGGCTGGCATGCAACGGCTTTTACAACAAGGCGCTGGCAACACTACAGCATTTACAAGGCCCAAGCTTCCGGAACCTGACACTTACCATGGCAATCGTTCTCCAGGCGCTATCGAGAGTTGGATTCGAACAATGGAGCACTATCTGGGTTTAACTTCATTGGACGAACATGAATGGGTGCCATATGCCGTCATGAAGTTGCGGGATGAAGCTGAAGAATGGTGGCAACAACGATCTCTTCTTGGCCCAGAAATAGGGTTTCTCATCGAATCCGGATCTTATGATCCGATCCGGATCAAAAGGCAATGGTGCGGATTCGGATTGACCTCATCTCGGATTTTGCGGATCCGGTGTAGGACATTTGCAATCCGGATCTCATACGGGTTGCACTTCACGGATCTGAACCGATCCGGATCGCACACGGATTGCACTTCGCGGATCTATTCCGATTCGTTAGATCTGTCCAAATCAACCTAGACATTGGGTTCCTGCCATTATAATCCTGTTAATGTATAACAATAGCAATTACAGATGTGCAAGAAATGGGATGTGGGAGTTTGAGAATAAGGAATACAGTTAGTGCAAAATTGCGGAATAAACAAAACCAGCAAGAAATGTAGCTTCGTTATAGCTCATACATAGTTGACTTTGGCGAAATGACCGACTCCTTAGATAATAGCTGGTAGTATTTCGATGTGAAGCTGGCTCAGTACACATCTCTTTTAGGATATCTCAGGTTTTATATTTGCAGAACGTGAAAGGTAAAAAAATCAAGCAAACTCCTCGAAAGTAAATATTCCTTCCATATCAATCATTCCACGGCCATGCGCTTTTCCCCATATTTCCATATTTCCTTTTCTCATTTTCCAGCAATCAGTATTTCTTGGTTTTCACCAAGCAATGATCACAAACGCAACCTGCGCCTCGATTTAGTATACATATTCCCACTCACCTTGAACCTTGTAATTCTCTCATATAACCGGTTGCTTGACCATCTGGAAAACTTTGAGGAGGACTGGAAAAATGTAAGCGAGGTTACAGTGAAGCGATTCCAGACACCAAACTTATATGTTGATTCGTAGGAATGGCCCGTGCTACCAGAAGCAGCACGCTGTGGATGGGCAAAATTAAAAGGCTACTACTGCAAGGCCGAAGGACATGCCTTTGCTGTCGCGACTGCTATGGATCCATGGCTGAAATTCCAATGGTGGGAGGACAAGAACTGGGGACACTTCGGTGATGTTGTGAAAGAGCAAGTGCAAGCGACCTGGGAAGCGTACAAGCCGATTGCTGGTCATAAGTCGTCCATTTGCAATCCAGATGCCTTAATCAGGAGGCCGCAAAGGATTGCTGACCAGCTGCAGGCATACGTCTCCGCCAATTGTATATTTGATGAGACAAACGGTGTCAATCAGGAACTTGTTCTCAGCTACTGGCGCGGCGAGGTGAACGAATGGAAAGAGCTGAAGACAATGGCGCGCAGATACCTGGCAATACCAGCATGGTCAGTCGGTTCGGAGCGCACATTTTCACGAGCAAAGCATTACATTCCAGCATCAAGAAATCGACTCAATCCTGCAAAGCTTCGCGAGAGTGTACTTGCCAACTAGTGGTGTACATATTTCGGCGAGTAGATGGGCGTTAGCAGGCGGCAAACTAAAAGAAGATTGTTTATGCTAGAAAGATGTCACCTTAAGCGTGAGTCTCGTAAATAAATAAAAAAAGCTTTCGCGTCGCTGTAATTGCAGCAATTAACATCGATTAATAATACTTTGTTGCTGGTTTCGCAGTACAATTACATACGCGGTTACTCTGAAGGCAGACTAGCTTTGAAATGTGGTGGGCATGGGTGCAAAATTAAATTGTTCAGCTTGTGACCGTCACCCAGCCACAACCATAGGCATAACTAGCGTTCCAAACGGCTCCCGCGTCAGCAATTATACCACTTTGCCTTCTATGGATCAAACCCTCCAACTTTTTTAATTCCTATTGGGATTTTCTGTTCTTTGACGCTTAATTTTTTGCTACAACTGCTAATGTCATCTTAAAATCAACTTCGGTTTTCACCTTTCTCCATTCTGACAGTACTGCCGAATGGCCATATTCTTTCCAATTTCGCTCTATTGATGTGTTTTAATAAATCTCCTCATTTCAGCATTATGGATCACGGATTGGGACGGATTGGGACGGATTGAAGCGGTGTGGATCCGGATTGCAATTTGCAATCCGTTTAGCAAACGGATCGGATCCGGTGTGAGCAATTCGATCTGCGGTGTGGATCCGGATTGGATCCAATCCGATCCAGATCCGTCAATGAGAAACCCTACCCAGAAATATCTCAGTGGACTGATTTTTGGAAATTCATCATTGTCGAATTTCGCCCACTGAATGCTACTCAACAGGCTCGCGACAAGTTGGCCGTGCTGCACCAAACCAGCACAGTTGTCGATTATGTCGCTTATTTTCGTGGCGTTCGTATTCAGGTTCCGACAATGACCGATGAAGAGGCACTCGACCGTTTCACAAGGGGACTTCGGGACGATATCCGTGCTCATGTGGTGACTCGCTTCCCTGCTACCTCTGAAGAAGCACAACGTATGGCATTGGCTTACGAGAGCGCATACAATACCCGCCACGAGCTGTCCGATCCAACCCGGCATCGCCAAGATGTACGTCCACCAGAATATTCGCGAACGAACGGTGTTGTCCCCATGGACCTTGATGTCATTCACAGTCGTCCCACTGAACGAAGCCGGCGCAACTACAATAAAGATCCAAGTTTTTGGGCTGCTCGACAACCAGTCAACATGCACAGTAAACAATGTTATAATTGTGGCGGAATGGGTCATATTGCTCGCTTGTGTCCATCGCAGCCTGGCTCATCATCTCGTATCGGTCGTAATAATCAAGTCGGCGATTTAAAAGGCAAGGCGCGGAAGGAGTGAAGAGATCCTTACCGCGCTCACAAGAATCTCTTCATATGTCGCACCAAGTCTCGCAAGTCCCAGAGGCAACGCTTATCGATTTGACAGACCAGGACCAAGAACCGCAACCGAAAACAACACCCAAATTAGACCACGACAGCATTAGCCAGGACCAAGCATACATCAACACATTGTATTCAATAAAAGAGACTGATTTGCCCTTGTATTCTATTGTATGCAATGGTGTTGTGGTGCGTGCTCTGATTGATAGTGGTGCTACTGGCTCATACGTCGCCCCTCACGTTGTTAGCGACCAAGTCCCAAGGAAAATACCAGGTCGCGCGGTCGAAACTGCTGGCGGACACACATTGTCGATTGACAAACAAGTAACGTTAGCATTGGAGACTGCGGGGTACAAACACAGTATCAATGCCTTCGTACTGGATACCAAGTTCGACGTCATCCTCGGACGCGACTGGTTAAAAACTGTGGGTCCTATTCCGGCATGGGATGCTGACACTTGGCAAATCAACAAGGGCGGTCATCAATATCTACTGCGTCCCGACCATGATCGCTCTATTCCAGAATTGGCGTACCTACTTTCAGATCGACAATTACAACGATATGACCGCAACAAACTCATCACCGATTGGTATCTTTGCTTCGTCTGCCCTTCCGATCATGATAACAAGGAATCTGTTGAGGCATTGATCACCGAGTTTCAGGATGTCTTTCAGGACAAATTACCTGGGCTACCTCGCGAACGAGACGTCGCTCATATCATCGACACTGGAGATGCCGACCCAATCAATCGTCCGCCCTTCAAGATGAGCCCATTAGAGCTGGATGAGTTACGCAAACAACTAAAAGAACTATTGGACTTGCGCCTTATTCGCCCTAGTACTTCACCCTGGGGTGCCCCTGTCCTTTTTGTTCGCAAAAAATCGGGCGAATTGCGCATGTGCATTGACTATCGCGCCATCAACCAAGTCACCAGACGGCATGGCCACCCGTTACCTCGCATCGACGAATGCTTGGAGCGCCTCAGCGGTGCTAAATTCTTCACCAGTCTCGATTTGAAGAGTGGATACCACCAGTTGCGTATCCGTGATCAAGATGTCCCTAAAACTGCTTTCAATACACGGTACGGGTCCTATGAATGGCTGGTGGTTCCTTTCGGTCTACGCAATTCGCCTGCGCTATTTCAGTCCACCATGAATAGCGTACTCAACGAGTTTCTCGACGACTTTGTGATGGTCTACTTGGATGATATCCTGATCTACAGCAAGACCGGAGCTGATCACGAAATACATGTTCGGAAGGTACTGCAACGGTTGAGGGAGGAGGGGTTGATTGCCAACCTGCGCAAGTGCGAATTCTACAAAACGGAATTGGAGTTTTTGGGTTTCCAAGTCTCAGGCGCGGGTACGCTACCATCACCCAGCAAGGTCAAAGCTATCCAAGAATGGCCTGTGCCTACCAACGTACAAGAAGTGAGACAATTTGTCGGCCTCGGCTCCCATTATCGCCGTTTCATTCGCGATTTCGCAGCATTGGCGTCCCCATTGACCGATTTGACTAAAGGGACAGGAGCGAAGAAAAGAGAAATTGCTTGGTCTGACGAATGTCAACACGCTTTTGACGAAATCAAAGCCCGACTCTCTCAGGCTCCCATCTTGGCACCCCCTGACCCGCACAGACCATATATCATTGAAACAGACGCTTGTGATTACGGCGTAGGTGCGGTACTATTACAAGAAGGATCAGATGGTGTAAAACATCCTATCGCATTCGAATCTAAGAAACTCTCAAAGGAAGAACGATCCTATCCCGCCCAAGAGAGGGAGATGCTCGCCATCCTCCACGCATTAAGAACTTGGCGGTGTTTCATCGACGGACGACAATACACAGTCTACTTGGATCACAACCCGCTCAAGTATTTTCAGACACAAGTGAAACCCACACCTCGACTCACCCGTTGGATGGCAGAGATTGAATTATACGACCCTAACATTCTCTACAAACCAGGCAAAGAAAACTGTGTACTGGATTTACTTTCAAGACGCGATGGTCCAGAATGCGACAGCAGTGAACCAAATATGGAACCACAGTATCTTTATGCTTCTAAATCCGTACAAGAATCTGATTGGCCCAAGTTCTACGCGAAATCTGAGGATAACTGGCCACCTATATATAAGGATCTCCTTATCAAGCACAAGGACAAGTTTGTTGTTCGAGAGGATCAGGTGTTCCAGATGGTACGCGTGGGCGAGCAATTTCAGGAACGACGTTATGTATTGTTTGCAAGGCGGGCCGATCTCGTAAAAAACTCTCATCACTCAGTGGGTCATGCCGGGAAGACCACTGTAACTGACCTCATGACGAAACGCTGGTGGTGGCCAAATATGCGTTCCGATATCCAGGAATGGCTTGCTGCGTGCTCCGAATGTCAACTTGCCGCCAACGCCAATCGCCAGACGCATCATGCACCTATGATTCCTTTGGATATACCTGGTCCGTTCTCAAGATGGCATTTGGATTTCATCGGAGAGTTACCTACCACCAACCGGGGAAATCGATGGCTCCTCGTAGCAGTTGATTATGCAACCAACTGGTGCTGTGCACGTGCTGTCCCGGTGGCCTCAGGCGAAGCTATTGCTAATTTCATCTATGAAGAATTGGTGTTACCTTTCGGATGCATGAATGAAATCCTGACGGACCGTGGTTCTAATTTCATGTCATCGGTGCTAGCAAACTATTTGGGACGTCTCAAGGTTAAACACAAGCTTACATCAGCATTTCACCCCCGCACAAACGCCAAAGCAGAACAAACCAATGGCATATTGAAGCAAATGATCCGCAAATACGTCCGAGGGGAAATCCATCGTTGGGACGAGTTCATACACCCCGCCATCTTTTCTTGTCGCGTGCGTAAACATCGTACTACTGGTTTCAGCCCTTTTTTCTTGGTGTATGGTCAAGAACCCCAACTGCCCGGTGACCATTTACGACCCTTTGTCCTAACACCTTTAGATGACTCCGACGCCACTATGGAACGCGCTGTTCAAGGACGTGTACCCGCGGTTCGCGACTTGCGAAGAGTGCGGGCCCTTGCTAAAAAGCGTTTGAAAGATAATGCCGCTCGTGACAAAGCCCATTGGGATGCGCTTATGAAGCCTCAAGTCTTTGCTGTTGGTGATCATGTACTTTTGCGCCACGAAAACAAATTTAGTCTTGAGTTTAACTGGAAAGGCCCCTATCGGATCCTCGCCCGCAATACGGACAACCACATCTACCAGTTACAAGATTTGAACGGCATTACATACTCCTCATGGGTCCACACTGACCGGTTACACCCTATCCACAACAACTCTAACATTGGCGACTCTCCGTGGTATGATCTGACTGCTTCACGCGCACTAATTCGCCAACAACAACAACATGTTTCTACTGCTCACTGATTGAGTTTTCCCCTCTTTCCCCTTTTTCCTTATCTCTTTCTGTCGAGGACGACGTATCTTCTGGAAGGGGGTATTGTCGTAGCAATTCCTTGGTTCCACATGATCGGACTTTCATCAGGCATCGCTACGCCGCAGCATCTTGGCCACGCACATCTTTTACTGCGCATGCTGCGCATATTAACATCACTTTCCAACTTGCTGCGCATACCTCTAGAATAGTATAAATATCCCTCGCTCTTGTATGAATAAACGACAGATCATATTTTATCTTCTATCAGCAAAAAGGCTATACGTCTATTCCATATTCTGGCCATTGGATTACCAGCACAGATTACGAATACGACATTGTCGTAGTGTCGGTCCAAATCTGAGCTGGTAAACCAATGGCCAGAGATAGATAGACTGGTGTACTGAGTGAAGTATAGATGTAGGATAATCTTTTATTGTATCAACATGAGGGGATATTTATATATGTTGGTTATCTATGATACAGGATTTTCAACAAGAAGTTTGCCACAAAATTTAGTTGTTCGTATAGACCATTTAGGTTTTTCGTTTTTTTTGCTTCAAATTCGAATACAAATTTTAGTATTTCGTTGCTACCCTTTCGTCAAATTTAAAGGCAATAGCAGCAAGAACATTTCAATCAAGGCTATAGGTGAGTCCTCCTTCTCCTCTTTTTAAACCATAATAGTTTTGGGAGGCCAACCATTTATGTTTCATTCTAATTTCAAAGGAAGAAGAGAAACGAAATACCAAAATTTGTATTCGAATTTGAAGCAAAAAAACGAAAAACCTAGACGGTCTATACGAACAACTAAATTTTGTGGCAAACTTCTTCTTGAGAATCCTGTATCAGGGGTGCAGTTAACGAGATAGGCTTGGTAGTGTGGTGGTGTCGGTGGGCTTTGCGTGATCGCATGTAACAGATGACGAGGCGCAGTTTGCCAAAAGAGATTGCTCAGCCAGAGGCTGCGACAATACCCCCTCCCCAGAATGTTGATCGTCCTCGAGAACATGTAGGTCGGCGGAAGCTTGAAGATCACGGCGTTCAACAGCACGAGTGGCTGTGGGATCATACCATGGGCCAGTGGGTGTAGTGGTGAAATGGATGGGGCGAAGGCGGTCTGTGTGTACCCAGGAGTTGTAAGTATTGCCTGTAAGATCTTGCAGTTGATAGATGTGAGTTGATGCATTTTTGTTGATAATGCGGTATGGTCCTTTCCAAGTATATTCGAGGCTCAGTTTGTTCTCATGTCTCATTAAGACATGATCGCCAATGGCGAAAACTTGCGGCTTCATTAAGGTATCCCAACGTGCTTTGTCTTTGGCGGCAGTGTCTTGACGGCGTTGTTTAGCAATAGCACGGGCTTGTCGTAAAGCACGGACTTCAGGCACTCGAGCTTTGACGGCAATTCCTTGATCCTTGTCAACATCATCGGTATCCGTAAGCACAAATGGAGTCAACTCATCACCAGGCAGCTTCGGCTCTTGACCATACACGAGGAAATAAGGGCTGTAACCGGTGGTACGATGTTTGCGAACACGACATGCGAACACGGTTTGCTGAACGAAATCATCCCAACGATGGATTTTGCCATGCACGTACTTGCGAAGTATCTGTTTGATGATACCGTTGGTTCTTTCAGCCTTCGAGTTAGTCCTTGGATGAAATGCAGAGGTGAACACGTGCTTGATTTTGAGGCGGCCGAGATAGTTGGCAAGAACATTAGACATGAAATTCGCACCACGATCAGAAAGAAGTTCATTCATGCATCCAAATGGTAACACCAGCTCCTCATGGATAAACTTGGCGATTGCAGCACCTGTTGCATCTGGTAATGCACGAGCACAAGTCCAATTGGTTGCATAATCCACCGCGACAAGTAACCACCTATTGCCACGTAATGTAGTTGGGAGCTCACCAATGAAATCAATGTGCCATCTCGAAAAAGGAGGAGGAACATCCAAAGGACGCATTGGTGCATGATGTGTGTTACGATCCGGTCTTGCTGCTAGTTGACATTGAGGACAAGCTGCCAACCAACGTTCGATATCATGTCGCATTTGAGGCCACCACCAACGCTTGCACATCAGATCTTGTACTGTAAGCTTGCTTGCATGACCGACGGACTTGTGAAAATCTTGTACCAAATCGGCTCGACGCGCAAACATGACAAAACGACGCTCTTCCACCTTGTCACCAACCTTGGTCTTGCGAAATACGGCGCCATTACGCGCTACAAATTGATCTTGATGCTTGAGTAATTGATCCTTGAAAAGTGCTGGCCATTCCGATTCTGGTTTGGCATAAAACTTCGGCCAGTCAGTGTCTTGGACAGATTTCACCGCATAAAGATAATCGGGTTCCATACTGAAATCAGCAGGTTGCAGTCAGGACCATCGCGACGGGACAGAAGATCAGGCACATGATTCAATCTGCCCGGCTTGTACTTGATGCTAGGATCGTATAGCGCAAATTCTTGGATCCACCTTGTGAGACGTGTTGTAGGTTTGGCTTGAGTCTTGTAATATTCCAATGGTTGATGATCGGTGAATACTGTACATGGACGGCCTTCAACAAAACAACGCCAAGCTCGTAATGCATGTAGGATAGCCAACAGTTCACGTTCTTGAGCTGGATAATTGCGTTCCTCCTGCAAGAACTTCTTGGATGTAAAAGCGATTGGATGCATCAAGCCATCATTCGCTCCCTTTTGCAGCAACACTCCACCCACACCAAAATCCGACGCATCCGTTTCAATGACAAAGGGAGCATCAGGATTGGGATGGTGCAAAATAGGGGCAGAGGTCATGCGGGATTTGATTTCCTCAAAAGCGGCTTGGCATTCCGGAGTCCACACAACAGGACGCGTTTTTGTTCCGGTTCCCTTTGTTAAATCAGTCAAGGGCGTTGCCAAACTTGCGAATCCACGAATGAACCATCGGTAATGTGAACCCAGACCGATAAATTGACGCACTTCTTGAACATTCTTGGGAACTGGCCATTCTTGAATCGCTTTCACCTTCTCGCTGGATGGGAGGATGCCTTCAGCCGACACCCGAAAACCAAGGAACTCCAGACTTTGCTGATAAAAGTTGCACTTCTTGACGTTGACAATCAACTTGGCTTCCTCCAAACGCGTCAACACATCCCGCACATGGAGTTCATGCTCCTCAGCCATCTTACTGAGAATCAGGACATCATCCAGGTACACCAAGGCATGTTTGTCCAAGGCATCGCCCAACACCGAGTTCATGAGAGCTTGGAAGGTAGGTGGTGAATTGGTGAGTCCAAACTAAGAACGAGCCATTCAAAGGAACCATAGCGAGTATTGAAAGCTGTCTTGGGGATATCCTCCTCACGAATACGAACTTGATGATAGCCTGAACGTAAGTCGATGCTGGAGAAAAAACGTGCACCACCCAAGCGTTCAAGACACTCGTCAATACGAGGGAGTGGACATGTATTACGCTTAGTGACCGCATTGAGAGCGCGATAATCGATGCACATGCGCATACTGCCGTCCTTTTTGCGAACAAACAACACTGGGGCACCCCAAGGTGAACAACTTGGCCGGATTAATCCCAAATCGAGAAGCTCCTTTACTTGCTTGCGAAGTTCATCCAACTCACGAGGACTCATCTTGTATGGCTGACGACTAATGGGAGATGCATCACCTGTATCAATCACATGTGAAATGGATCGATTTGGAGGAAGGCCTGGCAACTTGTCTTGGAACACCGAAGGGAATTCCTGCTGCAATGCTTGAACCTTGAGATTGATATCGGCCTTGTCCTCCACATCCGCAGGTCGCAATAGACAGAGATACATGTTATCGATTTCTTTGCTACGTTCAAGTCGTTCCACCTGTCGTTGAGAAGAAGGTAAGCAAGAGCCGGGATTTCACGAGTATGTTTGGGAGTGAGGTGATATTCATGGCCATTCTTGCAAATCTTCCAGGTATCGATATCCCATGTTGGTGTTGGTTGTACCACCTTCAGCCAGTCTCGACCCAAAATGACATCAAACTTAGTATCCAAAATGAAGGCGTCAAGATCGTGTTTGTAGCCACCAGTATCCAAATGTAATGTCACTTGCTTGTCAATCGCCAACGTGTGACCGCCAGCAGTCTCAACAGCTCGCCGGACACCGTTCTTGTAACTTGACCAGCAACAATGTGCGGAGCAACATATGATCGAGTCGCACCACTATCAATCAAAGCACTAACAACAACACCATTGCACCCAACGGAGTAAAGAGGCAAGTCAGTTTCCTTTATTGAATACAATGAGTCGATGTAGGCTTGATCATGGCTGATATCTTGGTGTTTTGAACCACCCTCCGCTTGAACCACTGGTTGCGAGTCATCCAAATCGACCAATAAGGCTTCTGGCACTTGCGAAGATGTTGAATCGTGCTGCATCACGTGAAGGGAATGTTGAGGGGTCAGTGTGCGCGCCGAAGATCCCTTCAAGCTTGACGCGCTTTGCCTTTTAAATCCTGGTTGCGACGAGTACCAAACGAACGAGATGATGGTGATGACCCAGGTTGTGAAGGACAAACACGTGAAATGTGGCCCATGCCACCGCAACGATAGCACTGCTTATCATGGTGATTGTTACCAGCAGGACGAGAACCACGGAAACGCGGAGGACCATTGTTACGCCAACTTTGTTGAAATGCATACAAAGCATCCAAGTCCATTGGTGCAACACCATTCGAGCGCAGATATTCAGGTGTGGAGCGAGGTTGAGTGGGCTGAGGCTCTTGTGTGACGCTTGTGATACCTTGGCGGATTCTCATAGCGCTCTCGTACGCCAAAGCTCTTGTCTGAGCCTCTTGCAATGTGGCTGGGAAATGTGTCAATACCTGTGCCTGTACTTCGGGTTGCAATCCTCTGTTGAAACGATCCAAGGCTTCTTCATCTGCCATGGAAGGAACTAGAATACGTGCGCTCCGGAACTTTGCGACATATTCTGACACCGAGCCTGTTTGTCGCAATTCCGCAATTTGGTCGCAAGCTGCTTGTGTAGCATTGAGTGGTCGGTATTCCTTGATCAACATGGAACGAAATGTGGCCCAGCTATTGATATCATTGCCATAAAGGGTTTGCTGTTGCCACCATTCCTCAGCTTCGTCACGCAACTTCATCACTGCATATGGAACCCATTGATGTTCCTCCCAAGGCGATAGTTGTAAATACCGTTCGACCGTGCGCACCCAACTTTCGACTGCTCCTGCAGACCAACAACCAGAAAACGAATCAGGCTCTGGTAACCGGGGCCGAATAAAGGAAGTGCTTCTCTCCTTGTTGTCGCGCAACAACTCTTGCATGCCCATCATCAGTGTCAACATTTGCTCCTCCACTGTAGGCGCTCTTGATGCCGGGGTTGATGCTTGTGCCATAGCGTCAAAGGTAGGTTCAGTCCTTGTAACAAAATCTTCTTCTGAGTCAGAGCTGTCGTTGTCTTGAGTACGATATCTTTGAAATGCTTGTCGGTTCGTGTGTGGATCAAAATGCATCAGCTACCAAATGTCGGTCCAAATCTGAGCTGGTAAACCAATGGCCAGAGATAGATAGACTGGTGTACTGAGTGAAGTATAGACGTAGGATAATCTTTTATTGTATCAACATGAGGGGATATTTATATATGTTGGTTATCTATGATATCAGGGGCGCAGTTAACGAGATAGGCTTGGCAATGGTGGCGAAGTAGAAGATGGGCTTGGTAGTGTGGCGGTGTCGGTGGCTGTAATGTTTTGGGAGCTGGATTGAGACAGGACAAGAAGGGTGTTAGGTGCTTTCCAACAAGACAAGACAAGACAGGACAAGACCAATAGGACAGGACAGGACAGGACAGGACCGAAGCACAGAGGCCAAGAGAAGAGTTGAACCAGAAGGAATCGTATGGAAACGAAGAAACAAGATAACTGATTGCTCTTTACTATTGATATTACTTTGGCTATATATATAGGTATGTGCGTATGACTATGGTGAAGAAAGTATTGATGACAATAATTACGATAAGGAGATTTGGATGTCTAGCTATGGGCTTCGCTGACGATCGATATAGGAGATTTAGTGGGAAACCGATCAAGGGTCATGGTAGTGGACTTCGTTGACGATCGATATAGGAGTTTGGCTGCATACACGATTGATGACCATTACACTACCTCCTCCCCTAGGCTCGAGTAGTACGAGAGCGACGAGAAAGATGTGAGGTGGGACCCGGTTTGGTGGGACAACGGCTATGAAAGTCACGAACAGACTCCGCGACGTTCCAAAGGTGGGATGCAGGTTCCCAGGTATTTTCCGATGGGTCTGGGTATCCTTTCCACGCAACCAGATACTGCAGCTGACGACGACGAATGCGACTGTCTAGAATTGCTTCTACTTCGTAATGCTCCTGTCCTTGCACTTCCACTGGTGGCAGGGGCGCGGGCACACGACTAGGAATGTCAGGCTGGCTGGGGTCATCACGCGGCGTTAGTAAAGAAACGTGGAAGACTGGGTGGACCTGCATGGAGGCCGGCAAATCCAATTTATATGCATGTGTCCCCACAGCTGAAATGATCTTGAATGGGCCAAGACGTACATGGTCAAGCTTGTGTGATGGGCGGGCAGTCTTAATGTTTTTGGCTGAAAGATAAACGAAATCGCCAACGTGAAACTCCAATGGTGCACGATGACGCTCGTTATAATAGGTGGCCTGCGTTTGTTGGGCGAGCAATATCTCAGACTTGAGTGTCTCGTGCAACGCCTTCAACTGCTGAACAAGGGTTTCGGAAGATGCTGAAATTCCTGTTGAAGGATTCGTCGCCAAGGAAAACCGCGGGTGAAAACCGAAAGTGGACTCGAAAGGGGTATGCTTTGTACTAGACTGCACAGAGTTATTGTAGCTAAACTCTGCCAGAGGAAGGAGGGATACCCAATTGTCCTGCTGATAATTCAGGTAAGCGCGGAGGTATTGCTCGAGGATTGCATTGGTGCGCTCAGTTTGGCCATCCGTTTGGGGGTGGAAGGCAGTGGACATACTGGCCTTAATGTCCAGGAGTGTGAGTAATGAGCGCCAAAAACGGGATGTGAATACTGATCCACGATCTGAAACAATGTCGTCGGGGAGACCGTGCAGCCGAAAGATATTCTTGATAAAAAGCGCGCCAAGGTCTTCTGCCGAAATGTTGTCCCTACATGGTACGAAGTGCGCCATTTTCGTCAGCCGATCAACTACAACCCAGATTGAGTTGTAACCCTGAGACAGTGGAAGCCCAACGATGAAGTCCATACTGATAGATGACCAAGGGCGTCGCGGGACTTCCAAAGGGTTAAGTAGGCCAGGTGGAGCTTGTCGGGACGGTTTCGAACGCTTACAAATGCGACAATTAAACACATATCGATTCACAAACTTACGCATCCCATGCCAGTGGAAATGCCGAGAGAGTAACTCGCAAGTTTTTGCCTGGCCAAAATGCCCCGCCGTTGCGCTATCATGGTGATTCCGTAGGAGCTCAAGTTTCAAGGAATCATCGTCTGGGATGGATATGCGATTGTTGAACAGGAGTAGCTCAGTGTCGTTGTCGATTCGGTATTGTTGCATTTTCTTACGCAGGTGGCGTGGAATACCTGATGGGTGCTGGACCAGATCGAGGAGTCGCCGGAATTTATTGTCAGCTATAGAGGCTTCTTTGATCCTTGAGATCAGGTTGGTATCGATGGGGCAGCTTGAAACGGCACTGAGGACCACTTGACCTGCTTGGAAAATCGATTTGATTGGCTGTTTATCACTATCCTCCCCCTTCTTGAAGGCCATGTCTGGACGGCGAGAGAGGGCATCGGCCTTCAAGTTTTTTGTACCAGGACGGTATGTTACCGTAAAATTCTCGATTTCACTCAGCTTAATAGACCAGCGAGCATGGCGGCGATTAAGAACCCGAGTATTGCTGGACAGAAAATGTTCGAGGTTCTTGTGGTCGGTATACACTGTTACTTGGTGCTGTGCCCCTTGAAGATAATGGCGCCAATTGCGAAAACAGTCGACAATAGCCAACAATTCTTTGTCGTAGATATCATAATTAACTTCGGCAGGGTTGAGTTTCCGACTGTAAAAAGCGACGGGACGGAGGCGTGAATCATCGTCGGGTTGGTTCAGTATACCGGCAACGGCGAAATCGGATGCGTCTGTTTCGACGAAAATTGGCTTCATCGGATCGAAGTGCTGCAAGATCGGTGCAGTGGTAAATCGGTGCTTCAGATCCGCAAACGCGCTGTCGTGGGTAGATGTCCAGTTGAAAACGGTATCCTTTTTCAACAATGCTGTCAAGGGCGCTGAGAGACGGGCGTAGTCATGGATGAACCGCCGGTAAAAATTTGCGAAGCCCAGGAATACCTGAATGTCATGCACGTTTTTCGGGGTGGGCCATTCCATAATACAGGTTACTTTGGCAGGGTCCATCGTGACCCCCATGCGTCCGACACGAAAACCTAAGAATTCGACTTCAGCAACATCAAATTCGCACTTTTCAACCTTGGCGTAAAGCTGAGCATCACGCAGTTTTTCGAGAACGAGTTGGACGTGTTGGTCGTGTTGTTCCTGGTTTTCACTGAAGATAAGGATGTCATCTAAGTATACCACAACGAAGTGATCCAGGTATTCGCGGAGGACATCATTGATCAATGCTTGGAATGATCCTGGCGCGTTAGTGAGACCGAACGGCATGACGTTGTACTGGAAATGTCCATATCTGGTGCGGAAGGCAGTTTTCCATTCGTCTCCTTCAGAGATGCGGATCCTGTGGTAAGCATTGCGGATATCGAGTTTTGTGAAAACTCTAGCAGATGAGAGACGATCCAGCATTTCGTTGATAAGTGGTAGTGGATATCGATTTTTGACTGTAATCTTGTTGATCCCGCGATAATCGACACACAACCGTAGGGAGCCATCTTTCTTTTTGACGAAAAGAATCGGTGCACCGGCAGGGCTCGTGGATGGGCTGATGAATCCATTGTCGAGATTTGTCTTGATATACTCAGCGAGGACACCGAGTTCCTCCTGAGATAGCGAGTAGATAGGTCCGTAAGGAATCTGGGCGCCCTCAACCAAC
The DNA here is from genome assembly GCA_025716815.1 of Dichotomocladium elegans. Lineage (NCBI taxonomy): Eukaryota > Fungi > Mucoromycota > Mucoromycetes > Mucorales > Lichtheimiaceae > Dichotomocladium > Dichotomocladium elegans. Next base: position 35,530 of record JAIXMN010000056.1, read on the forward strand.
GGAATGGAATGATCCACTCCAGGTCTGCGACTAGGAAGCGTGTTGGCCTGTTCCTTATCGAATACGTCGGAGAACGCCTTGTACTTAGCCGGCAGAGTTTGTGAGTCAGTTGGGTCTATTGTTGTGTCTGGGACTGCTGAAACCGAGGAGAGGGAGCCAGAGGGATCGAGGTACCCAAAGAACCCAGGGGCGCCGTCACGCATGAGCTTTGTGATTGTCGCAATATTTACCATTTTGATATCCAAAGCAGAGTTCTTTGATTTGACAATGCACGATTTCACTGTCTTGACCACGGGTGACAATTGTAGGCAGGATTGAGAACACTCTGCAGAGGTGAAGGTGATGTCGCCTGTGATCCAGTTGACGACGGGGTTGTGCTTGACTAACCACGGCATGCCGAGTATGATCGAGTACTGGCCAAGGGACGTAGCGTGCAGAACAATTTTTTCATGGTGCTGTCCACTCGACATTTCCACTCGGCATTCATGGGTTATAGTACCAGAGAGGATAGAACGGCCGTCGACGGTGCGGACTGACAGGGGGGTTTCGCTTAGAGTGAAGGGTAGGTTGCGATGGCGCGCGAACTTTTCGTCGATGAAATTTTCCATGGCGCCGGAGTCGATCATGGCGAGTGCATCCACTGTGTAGCTACCGAAATGTAAGCGGACAGGGAGTTTGAGGGGTTCATGCAGGGTTGTGGAGGAAGCAGAAGAACAGGAAAAGGAGAAGAGAGATTTTGTTGTACCGATAGTAGGTTTATTGAATTCGGATGATGAGTTACCCAAGGAAGACTCTCCTATTGTCCTTGGGTCTTGCCTTTTCCCTTTTTGGGGCAAGAAGAGGCCTCGTGTCCTTCGTTACCACAGTATAAGCAGAGGCCAAGCTTGCGACGGCGTGCTTTCTCGTCGGCTGATAGCGGTGTGAATCTTGCTTTTGCAACATCGAGATCCATAGGCTGTGCGCTGGGGTTAGCTATTGTAGGCGTGATATGGACAGGTGCTGAAAATTTTTGTCGTGGTCTGGGTGGCTGATAGCGGCGCTGGCCCTCGCGATCGCGCATTCTGTTATCCAGTTCGATTACCTTAGTGACATACTCCCAAAGAGAGGCGGGCATGTCGCGGGTAGCGAGCTCGTCTTTAACTCGATCGCGGAGACTTCTACGGAAAATGGCCAGCAATGCAGCGTCATTAAAAGCAGTTCGCAGAGCAAGTCGGCGAAATGTGGCGGCATGTTCCGAGGCAGGTAGTGATCCTTGGCGCAGATCAAGAAGGGTATTCTCGATCTCTACTAGTTCGTTCACCTGACCGAAAGCAGATCGAAATTCATCCAAGAAAGCTGAAAAGGACAACATGCAGGGGTCGAGGTCATCAGTGCCGATGTCGTCCAAATAGGGTTGAGCCCAGTCGAAGGCACAACCTGACATGAAGGAGCACATGAAACAGATCTTAGATAGTTCGTCACCGAATCGATCTTGGCTGACGTGGATCGCCATTTTGACATGCGTTATGAATGAACGCACATCTTCTGCTTTACCAGTGAAGACAGGGGGATTGTTGAAGGGTGCACCAGATCGCGTGGTTTGTGTGGTAGATAAGTCGTTCAAAGACATGTTTTGCATAGCGTTGGTGATTTCTGCGGAGTTGATCGATGTTGTGTAGTGAATATATTTCACCATAAAAGGAATAAAAGAAAAATATGAATAAGGTTGCGGGATAATGCAGTAGGTGGATTTGGAGGGAAATACTGAAAACAGAAAGGGTCAAAGGAGTAAGGGGTGAGGAGTTTGGAATGAACAGAAATTTGAGTATAGAGATATCGAGAAGGATACAAGAAAAACGAAAAGAGAAGAAAGCAGGTAACACTGAGTGAATCAGTTATAGTGTAATGTTTTGGGAGCTGGATTGAGACAGGACAAGAAGGGTGTTAGGTGCTTTCCAACAAGACAAGACAAGACAGGACAAGACCAATAGGACAGGACAGGACAGGACAGGACCGAAGCACAGAGGCCAAGAGAAGAGTTGAACCAGAAGGAATCGTATGGAAACGAAGAAACAAGATAACTGATTGCTCTTTACTATTGATATTACTTTGGCTATATATATAGGTATGTGCGTATGACTATGGTGAAGAAAGTATTGATGACAATAATTACGATAAGGAGATTTGGATGTCTAGCTATGGGCTTCGCTGACGATCGATATAGGAGATTTAGTGGGAAACCGATCAAGGGTCATGGTAGTGGACTTCGTTGACGATCGATATAGGAGTTTGGCTGCATACACGATTGATGACCATTACAGTGGCTTTGCGTGATCGCATGTAACAGATGACGAGGCGCAGTTTGCCAAAAGAGATTGCTCAGCCAGAGGCTGCGACAGTAGCTTACACCAACTGGCGATTTGATCAACCGACCTACTTCCATTTTCGTACGATGCCTGACGTAATGCTCGGCCGACTTTCTTCTTTTGATATCACGACCGACATGGATAATGACAGACATAATTACTTCTTTAACAGCATCGCCCGTACGAATGACGATATCACATGTATAATTTTAGTAGTAGAAAACAGTATAAATAAGGGACAAGTAGACAGCAATAAAGGCACTCATCTACCCAGCGCTTTCCTGGTCTACTCTCTTCGTGGTTATCCTTCGTGGTCTATACTCTCTTCGTGGTTATCCTTCGTGGTCTATACTCTCTTCGTGGTTATCCTTCGTGGTCGATACTCTCTTTGTGGTTATCCTTCGTGGTCGTTGTCTTTCTGTATTCAAGTAAAAATAAAGACGACATCGTTGTCGTAGCACATATTGCTCGACCAATCAACGTCATTCATTATTTTATCCTTTTCTGTCTTCTTCCCCAGTGAAAGCACAGCCGGTCGTAATTCCCTCTTTGGACACATCGCCGAATGCCTTTTCTCTCTTGTCTCCATATATTATTATTAGATATCAAAATAGTATAAATATCCAAGTAGTCCCTATACAATAAAGAGCATCTATCTATCTGCGACTCTTATTCTCCCCACTGTTACTCTTGCGTCGTTGCTATTGGCCACGGTGTAACTGCCAAAATACAAGCACGACATCGTTTGTCGTAGTGTCGTCTTCATAATTTGGCGGATACACCGTAGCCAGAGAATAGACTTTTGGAGGAACAATTAAATGTGACAGATAACTCTGAGATGATGTTTATTGTTTGGACGCTGCCTGGATATTTATATTGTTTTCTAATGCTAAGTATACTTAAGATAATACTGCACAGACGTCATGGAGAATGGATGATGTAATTAGAGATGTAGTACAACGTGCGTGATAATCCATGGCGTCATAATGCTAAAAGGTAGTAAGCCCGACATTACGTCAGGGATCGTTATGAAAATAGACTTGAGCCGGAAATTCTAATGGCCGATTAATCTGGCTACGACAATATCCCCTCTTTAGACAGTTGGACGTCCTTAGACAACAACGCGATTTGACCAGCGGCAGTCAGATAGCGGCGCTCAGCGGCACGGGCAGCAGTGGGGTCATACCATGGCTCGACCGGGGGGGGGGAAACAGAAGGGAGATGGATTGGGCGAAGGCGATTGGTATGTACCCAAGATGAGTATGTCTTGCCATTGAGATCTTGTAACTGATAGATGTGGGAGTCAGGATTAGCAGCCAGTACACGAAAAGGGCCCTTCCAGTTGTATTCCAGGCTGAGTTTGTTTTCGTGTCGCATCAAGACGTGGTCACTGACATTGAAGGTTTGGGGCTTCAATATAGCATCCCAACGGGCCTTGTCTTTAGCGGCATTCTCTTTGAGGCAGGCTTCAGCGAGCTGGCGGGCCTCCAGTAATCGACGAACTTCGGGAATGCGGGCTTCAATAGTGGCAGGTGCTTCTTGTGTGGGGTCGGCCATATCAATAAACGGCGGTAAAAAATCTCCAGGGAGCTTGGGTTCCTGTCCGTATACCAAAAAGTATGGGCTAAATCCAGTTGTGCGATGCTTGCAGATGCGGCATGCAAATACTGCGGCATCAACAAATTGGTCCCATCGATGAATCTTGCCATGTGTATATTTGCGAAGCATCTGTTTGAGGATACCATTAGTGCGTTCCACCTTACTGTTGGTGCGTGGATGGAAAGCCGACGTCAGGACATGATTCGTTTTGAGATGGCCCAGATAATTAGTAAGGATGTTAGACATAAATAGGGTTTCTCATTGACGGATCTGGATCGGATTGGATCCAATCCGGATCCACACCGCGGATCGAATTGCTCACACCGGATCCGATCCGTTTGCTAAACGGATTGCAAATTGCAATCCGGATCCACACCGCTTCAATCCGTCCCAATCCGTCCCAATCCGTGATCCGTAATGCTGAAATGAGGAGATTTATTAAAACACATCAATAGAGCGAAATTGGAAAGAATATGGCCATTCGGCAGTACTGTCAGAACGGAGAAAGGTGAAAACCGAAGTTGATTTTAAGATGACATTAGCAGTTGTAGCAAAAAATTAAGCGTCAAAGAACAGAAAATGCCAATAGGAATTAAAAAAGTTGGAGGGTTTGATCCATAGAAGGCAAAGTGGTACAGGATTTTCGGTTGGCTACCGGCCAAAGGTAGGAAAGAAATAATAGGGTGGAGTATTTTTTCGAGAAGAGCAAGAAAAGAATAATTGAAGCAATAATATTTCAAGAAGCGGAAGGGAAGAATTCCGGAAAGAACTACCTCTATGTCTATAGTATGAAAAAGGATTATGGTTGGAGAAAGGAATTGCCGGTTGAAGTATGCGTTTCGCCTTGGGAAAGCACCTTGTATCTATAGTCCGATTTGTATTCCCTGTTTTCATTTTTGTGGTGGAAAGTTGACGAAAGGAATAGTCCAAGTGAAGATAATTTTCGCGGCACCAATGATTCAGACCAATGGGTGGCATTTTTCGTAGCACAGACGTCGTAGTCTATAGGAAAATATATTAGCGTCAACAACGGTATTTTCGCGGGTAGGATTAAATTCGCATGCTGCTACCTTTATTCGTAGGGTGCACGATATTCATCAGAAGAGAGCCTTTATGCACGCAAACGCTTGACAGTTTTACTATAAAAGGACATATGAGGAAGACACTTCTTGAAAGAGACAAACAGCCGCGTACCTTTTGTACGCTTTGAAAATAAAGAGCACAGGGCGCTTTTTTGCGAAAATTTTTTTTTGGCATCTCTTCCACTCCTATTTTTTATTTTGTTTTTTTTTCGCAATGCCTGAACACGAATCTTCCGCCTTGGACGGTCTCCGCTCGACATTTAAAGATTGACATCTGAAAGCCCCCAAACAAACTCAGAAGTGTTCAGCTTATATCTTCTGATGCGTAGTGTGGTGAAGAATGTCGCGTAAACAGCAGCTCTCTACGATTTTCTCACTTTTCTCGCAAATCCGCGGTTGTTAATCGTCGCAGAAGTACAGCACTGTTTTATCACCCTGCTCAGAAAGATCACTAAGCAGATGTCGAGATCTGTTGTTCTGCCCTTCGGCAGCACACGCACAGGTAAAAGATTAGAACTCTCGCTTGCAATACAGACGAATGGCGGTAAGAAGTTACGACGAGATCGCGCGAAAAGAATAAAATCAAGATAGATTGAAAAAATGGACTGCTTCCTTGCATGACGAACGGGTGGTTTGCTCTGAGCAGGTCATGGCAAATATAAAGCGCTTGTTATTCTAGGGTGTTGAGGAGCAGTAAGTGCACGGATCAACAGAGGTCACATCAATATAGATGCGGTTTTTTGAATTGTGAGGAAATCGGGTTTTGGATTTTACTCCAGAGGATCATTCTGTGATGGTCAGTAATTATTGGTATCCATCCAGCGCTTACCTCGCATGTGCATCTTTCTCGGCCCCAACAAGCTAAGAGTATGACTAGGGCAGTAAGTCGAAATAGTGCTGAGCGTCGCTTTACCTTCCTGGATATGTTTTGCCGGCTATGAGCGCAAACCAGCTGCCTTTGTCCACATAGCGAGTGTGCTTATGCGGTCTTGAGGTGTCGCAGATCACGGCTAGGCATCATAGACACCTCCATAGAGAACAATAGAAAGCGAAACAGTATTCGTTTTTTGAGGATCATCTGTAACGTACTCCCCGCTAATGGAGACAACAAAAAATAAATGCGTCCCTGCTCTCCATGGAAGTCTTCGTCGTTCTCTTATCCACCAATCTTAAACCACACACTAACATTTAACCATAATAACATTAATGCCAGTCATCCCACCCCAAACACTCGTTTACATCCACACTGCTTCGAACGGAAAAAATCGGTTGCTACTGTTGCCTGATCAGCTGTGTGAAGCTACATTTAAGGGTCAAGATCGCGTAAAATATCGTCTGTCAAAGAGTAGACTACACTATTCAGGAGTGGTATCAGTTCAGTCCGTTTGTGCGCGCAGGACTATTAGTAAGTATGGTTTCGGGTCATGGCATCAGGCTGCCAACCAGTGAGCCCCAGGCGTCTTGTTAGAGCAAGCATAGTTAAATGCATTTCAAGTAGTTAGTCCTGCTGGATAACTCGAAAGGGAAGAAAAATAAGGTTTGAATGCACAAAGCTGCGTTTAAGATTCTAAGCTCTTTCTATCTTATTCTTATTTTTACTATGACTGATACCAACGCCACAAGTGCTCGAGTTCCGGCCCGTCGGTCAGCCAGGATTTCGAAGCGAAAACATAGGGCTAGCACGGTAAACCAAGCGACTACTCTGGTTCGAGTTCCTAACTTGGTTGATGCAATAAGAGATCTTCAGTTGGGTCAGTAGATAAAGCGGCTTATAGCTTTAGATCGGGGCACCTCTATGCTTATGCCATCTACATTAACACTACAATTAGGTAATGAGGAACCAGAAGAATCGCTAGGAGGCGTCATGGTCGAATATTGCAGCGATCTGGACGAGCAGGAAGATGAGGATATGGCGGATTGTGAGGAAGTCGATGCAATGGACACTGACGACGTACAGGACATTCCGCCGCGATCACTCATGGCTGCAATTCGTCTACGCATGCAAGAGCTTGGTAGTCCTTCACCTACGCCAAGCCATGCCATTTCGCGACGTGACAGTGTCGCTAATTCTTCCTCCAATGACACAGAAAAGAAAGTTCGGCGGCGCTGCACAGTTTCAGAGAAGTTGCTTGTTGCCAATGCAGTTCACGACAAACGCCTTTCTCACGCTGCTGTAGCCAAGCTTTTTGGCATTGGACGATCCACTGTCGGCGACATTTTGAAACAATACGCTCGCGGAGACCTCAGCGATGACGCCGAATCGAAAAGAGTCGCAGCAAGATCGGGAGGTGAACGGAAGATCACTGATGAAGGGAGTACCTACATCATTGAATTCCTTGCCAAGTACAACTCTGCTACCCTCCGGCAGATCCAGACCGCATATCTTGACAGATTCGATGTCCAACTCGGTCTATCGACCATCTATGACCATTTGAGAAGACAATGCAAATTGTCTCTCAAGCGAGCTGTATTTTATCCCGAGAAACGAAACGCTGATGAGACTAAAGACAAGCGACAAGCGTATGTGAAGGAATGGATCTCGAGCGGCATCCTGGAATATGAGAGAAATTGCGTATTCATCGACGAGGCATCGTATAACCTGTCGATGGGACGCAATTATGCATGGTCTTTAGTTGGCCAGCCAGCTAGGGTTATGGTCAAGAAGATGAGGTACCAGTCTCGCACGCTCCTAGCTGCCATATCGCACGAAGGACTTGTAGGTGCATCAATCAAGGAAGGTAAAGGTGGTACCAAAAGTCCCGACTTCCTTGCATTCCTTGAAGAGGTGATGGATGATCTTGACGGCAAAGAACGACGAGGGTGGTATCTTGTATGCGACAACGCGTCGATCCATAAGACAAAGATCATTCAGGAGGCAGTGGAGAAAAGGGGTTATCATATGGTGTACTTGCCGCCATACTCACCATTCCTCAATCCAATTGAGGAATTTTTCTCCAAGGTAAAAGCAGTGTTTCGACGAGTGGCAGTAGGCCTTGACCCGGAGAATGCACCGCTGCTACACGAGCGTCTGGCGCAAGCAATTGCTGAAGTCCGCCCGGAAGACTATGCTGGATGGGCTCGCCACGCAACCACGTTCTTTGAACCGTGCCTTGGACGTGAGGATATGCTGTAGTTTTTCCCTTGCCTCTTATATATATATATATAAAGGTTATCTTCATACTTTGTTTACCCATTCTGCTTTGGTTTTGTAAATCGGAGTACTGTAGGGGAATAGTTACGGTTCCATACACCATCCATTAGAACTATCAGTGTAACGTAAGCCTCAGACGACTGTATCACCGCTTTAAAAAGACAGCGATCGATGTTAGTAAAAGTTTGCTTCTCTTTAGACAGCATCATCCCTAGTACCATTTTCGAAAGCTACGAACTGCCATGTCTTCTTCCAACTCCACCCCGAATAACACCAGCAAGCATGCAGAGCCCAGTCTTGTTCGGCAGCTGTCCAGGTCTATGTCGGACATGACAATCGATGAACCTGACTTCAGCGGTATATTAGTGAAGCCCTGACATATTTGGCGTGTTTTGACTGTATATTTACAAGTAGACTTTGATATTGCTGAAAGCGACGTAGCGGACGTGTCGTCTAACCAGCAAGGTAACGAAAGGACCTTTACGAATCGGCAATGCTGGCTGTGGTGGTTAGAGAGTTAGTTGCAGGTGTTTAAACCGTCGGGGCTAAAATCGAGTCTTTGAGACGGGATCCTCTTTATTGAATAAAAACAACTCTCTTTTTATATGATTTCGGACCAGGGTGGTAGTGGTGATACAAGCGGTAGTCATCGAGCATGGTCCTCCAATCATTACCAGTTAGCGGGCTTCGTAACGTTGGAATGGGAGGACAGTCGAGACGTGCTGTAGAAGAGGTGGATAAGTCGATAACCCTGCTCAGTACTGTCTGTAGAAGCACAGTGTTATGAACAGTAGGGCTATGACATCACCCCCCCACCAGGCTGGATACAGCCGTGAGCTGTGTGTATGGTCCTGCGCTTGTAAGTTCAGTCTGGAAAAACCCTTTAAAAAAACCCAGTGGGAAAAAATTGTGGAAGGGAAAAGACATCGGCTTAAGCGCGTGGTCGTAAGCGTTTGTAGATGGCCTTGGTGGCAGTACTCTCAGTCCGGCGTTTGGCGAGCGTGGCGTTGTGGCCCGCTGACTGATAGCTCAGACGTGTGGCAGAGGGAACAGGTGCTGTCCGTGCCTGAGCATTGCGCGGCTTGTTGACGATGGCCTTCTTGCTTCTACTGGATGAGTGTTCAGTCGGCGTGCTCTGTTTTGAGGCTGAACGAGTGGTAGGAGTGGACGTTGGTGGTGCCGGAGCTGTCTGTCCCCTTAGTCCCTGTTGTATACGGGTGTTGGCTTTCGGGTTGCGACGCTGCCAGTATTCCGTGATTAGTTCTGTGCCTGTGAAGTTAGCCGCTGGTTCCCATGTGTCATCTTTTTCCGTGTATCCCTTCCAGCGTGTACGATAAACATAGTTGCCTGGAGTGCCATCATGATCAATGATTGCCTGCACTTCATAGTGGTCCTGGCTGGATGGCACTGGTTCTTGCGAGATCAGTTTGATGTGCGATGGCGGGATATTGAACGGAAGAAGTGCGCCTGTCGAGTCTGTCAGGACGTATGCCCCGCCCTTGTTGACCCCATTAACAGTGAATGGTCCTTCATACCGCGGTTCCGTCTTGCTACCCCTGGTGACGTTGCGGATCATGACCTTGCTGCCAGCTGGATAAGGGTCAACTATCCGGTGATTCGAATCAAAACGGGCTTTTTCAGCATCTCGGGTGGCTTTCATGCGCTGACGGATGGCTGGTATAACCACCGCTTCCATTTCGCTAAGTCGTTCACGCGCTGCCTCGTAGTCAACTGTAGGTTGTGCGCTATCCCCTGTAGTTGAGTCGGTGTAGTTAGTGAAGGCGTTGGGTGGACGAGCAAACATGAGCGAGAAAGGTCGTGAGTCATGTATGGCGGCATGCTTAATGTTAAGTGTGAATTGCACGCTTGGGACGTGAATGTCCCATTCTGACTTTTTGCCTTGCAGCTGTTTGACGATTGCGTTCTTGGCAAGACCGACCCATTTCTCTGCTACGCCGTTGGCGCGTGGGTGATAAGGAGTGATAAGGCGGTGGTCGAGGCCAGAGATATCTGCAAGCTGCGTGATGAGGTCGTTGACAAATTCTGTGCCATTATCACTGGTGAGCGTGCGCATGGGTCCATACTCCATCATATGTGCCCACAGTTGTCGTGCTATAGTAAGTGCAGACTTATCTGGAATTGCTCTCAGGACGCAGTAGCGTGTGAAAATGTCGACCATGACGAGTAAGTAGTTGTTACCACTGTCAGACGTAATGTTGAGCGTGCCAAGATCAATAGCCCAATGATCGCCTGGGTACTTAGCGGTGACATGACGCAATGGCTGGAAACCATGTTTGCCGACATTGAAGCGTTGACAGTCCGTGCATTGCGAGACAAGCTTCTGGGCGTCCTTGCGTAGGTTAGCCCAATGCAGCCCGTCACTGTGAATGGACTTGGTAATTGCGTCGGCACCGAAGTGACCGAGTAAATGCGCTTTCTGCAGCAATTCGGTACGTTCATGCTCGGGAGGCGTCATGAAGTCGACGGGTTCAAAGTGTTGTGCGCGTGCGAGAATGGGCGCATGACCGTCGGTGTTGTTCTCAGAGGAATGTGAAGAAGAAGAGGAGGAGGAGGCTTTTTGTGTGGCTGAGCCTGCAGCGTTGGTGATAAGGTTCCGTGACGTGCTGCCTGAAACGTTGCTCTTTCCTTTACCCCCCACCAGACTTTTGTCCGCAGGAAAAAGACGGGAGAAGGCGTCAGGCAGAACGTTGTCCATACCTGGCAGATGCACTACCTCGAAATCGAAATCGTACAGGTCGTCAAGCCAACGAGCCATCATTGGATTGACTAGCGGTTGCGTGTGGAGATATGTTAGTGCAGCGTGGTCAGTGTAAAGGGTAAAACGACGTCCCCAGAGCCAGTGTCGGAACTGTCGAAGTCCGTAAACGACTGCAAAGAGCTCGCGTTTAGTAACCGACCAGCGTTGCTGGCTGGGAGATAATGCCTTGGCCTTGAAACCGATGTAACGAATCTGATTGTTGATGACCTGATAGAGGCATACCCCCACCCCCACGTCACTTGCATCTGTAGCTAGGCAGAAAGGGTGCTGCAAATTTGGATGACAGAGCACTGGAGCTTGCGTAAGCGCGAGTTTGATGTTATTGAATGCGCGCGTGTGCTCTTCTGTCCACAACTGCGAGAGATCCCCTGCGTTGCGCAAACTGTCCAGTGGCCACGTTGTCGTTGCAAATCGAGGTACATGGTCCCGGAGGAAGTTCACGGCACCGAGGAACCGTTGCATATCTTTGCCCGTAGCGGGCTGGGGCCAGGCCGCTATGTTGGCGACCTTTCGAGGATCCAAAGCAATGCCTGCTGCTGAGATACAGAATCCCAGAAGGTACACCTTGCGCTGTCCAAAGGCACACTTATCACGGTTGAGGATGAGATTGGCTCGCGTGAGACGGCGGACAACTTCCTGTACGTGAGGAACGTGTTCTTTGAAGCTGGCGCTATGGACACAAAGATCATCAATGAAGAGTGACACATAAGGAAGGTCGGAAAACAACCGTTCCATGACAGCTTGATACTTAAATGACAGCGAGCGGATGCCGAAGGGTGCACCCCGGAACACATACTGTATACCATTGACTTTGAATGCCGTTTTATGTTGGTGCTCTTCTGTGATGGGGAACCGATGAAAAGCATTCGTCAAGTCGAGAGTCGTGAAAATTGTTGATCCACCGGTGCGCTCGAAGATGTCTGACAAGTGGGGCAGTGGAAACTGATCTTCGGGTAGGAGTAGATTGAGCTGGCGTACATCGAGACAGGGGCGATACTTGGTATAGTTGCCGTCGCTGTCCTTCTTCCTTGCGAAAACGATCGGACTGTTCCAATGGCTGATAGTATGCGATTTCTTGATGACACCGTCGGCAAGCCATTTGTCGACATGCTGCTGCAGAAGAGGCATGAGGGTCGCTGGCAGCTTGTATTGGGCCCGGTAGGCTACAGCGCCCGGCGGTGTTTCGAGACGAACAATTGCTTCTGGAAGTGTGCAGAAAGAGTTGATAGGGATGGCTGTGTTTGCAGCGAGAAAGGGTTGGATATCCTGCATGAACTTCGCGTGCTCGGCTGGCGATCCTGCAGGGGAATCATTTGGGACTTCGGAATCGTCATCTCCGGTAGATTCTGGAAGGTGCGCGAGAGCGGAAGTGTCCCAGTCGATGGGTAGTCCTACTATGTGAATACCAAGAGCTTTCATCAGGTCAGTACCAATGCACACATCAACTTCGCCATGCAAATCTAGCACATCAAAAGTATGGGAGATAGTCCGACGGTTACAGCTCACAGCCAACTTTTTATTTACAATTCCCACACGAGGAAGAGTAACCCCAGCAGAAGCTAAGTGTATGGTCCCGGCTGCCGGAGACACGGACCAACCAAAGCGTGCACACAATGAAGGGGAAACGGTGCTGTCTGTAGCGCCGGTGTCCAGCAGGGCCCAAAGGCGCCGGCCTTCTATTGTGATGGGGAAGTGGTGTGTGTGGTAAATAAGGTTTGGTAGAAACTGTCAAAGTACAATGAGACTCTTGGAGGTGTTTTTAATAGAAAGAAAAATTCTTCTGTCCGTTTACTCCTACACTACATAGTTGTTTATATATTGTTATGGATAAAATAGATTCCGCCCGATTGACATGGGTCAATTGTCCTGGAAATTTCCATAAGAGGAGTTGTTGGGGTGCGGTACTTGACAAGTCATAGAAAAACTTTTCGTTCGTTCCTGTAGCTGAATCCCAGACCATCCTCACGTCGGTAAAACCTCAAAAAACCCAGTGGGAAAAAATAGAGGAGAAAAGACTGTGGATATGGATCTAGTGGCTATGTATGATCGTGTTTCCCTTGGCTGAGTCGTGTTTCGGTATTGCGGTTGTTCCAGTTCTTTACATCATTGCCATGGATATTCACTTCATTGGTGCTCTTGCAATCACCTATGCGACATTACCCCCCTCCAGATTGGGACAATCGTGAAGGAATTGTAGGGAGTATGGTCGATTGCGGGATATTGAGTAAATTAAGATCGTCGTCTCTGACTTCTTCTCAAATTCTTGTCGGTCTTGTCATAGTCAGATCGTGATCGTTTCTTGCTGGGTACTTTATCCTTTTTGTGCGATGACTCAATTTCGGGTGGTACATCAGCATTCTTTTCATCTTGTCCCAGTCTATGCCAGTATTCGATGATGAATCCAGGATCGGTGAATTTGTCGGGTGTCAACCATTGATCATCTTCAGGTCCATAACCCTTCCATCGTACGCGATATTGACGGTTTCCTGGCTTTCCTTTGTGTGCAATGATGGCCTGTACTTCATATAATTCATCTTGAGGGACAACTTCGTCTTGATTGATCAGTTTCATCTCAGAGGGTGAATAGTCGCGAGGCATTAACGCTCCAGTTTCGTCTTGCAACACATATGATCCTCCTTGTGTTTTGCGTAGCACGGTATAAGGTCCTTCAAAGATCGGAGCTAGCTTGCTTTTCCGGTTCTGTACACGGACCATCACATGACTCCTTTCTGGGAAGTCTGTCAAGTGATGTTTTTCGTCAAATTTTTTCTTCTGTTTATCTCCATGCTCTTCCACTTTTCGTTTCAAGGCAGGAAAGACGACATCGTGCATATACGCGGCACGCTCCATTAATTCCTCGTGTGTGGACGCGCGTTTTTCAACAGCATTCTTGTCGCGGTAGTCTTTCAACTCGTTCATTCGTCGCGCGAACATGAGGGAGAATGGGGAGGAACCCAACCTCTCAGAAATGCGGCTGTTGATTTCCAGCTGTGTACTGGGAACGTAGAAATCCCAGTCTTTACCGGCACCTTGTAGTTTCTTGCGAATGACACTCAGCGTGGTTTGCACCCATCGTTCGGCAACACCATTAGCGCGTGGGTGATAAGGCGTAGTAAGTCGGTGGTCAATTCCCAGATTCTCAACAAAGGTCTTCATCTTGAAGTTCTTGAATTCGCTTCCGTTATCTGACTGAATAATCTTGGGTAGTCCGAAATCGCAGAATACAGACTTGAAAACTTCAATGATGGTATCGGCCGCCTTGTCTGGTAGTGCGCGCAGTATACAAAAGCGTGTGCACACATCGACAAAGACGATAATGTAATTGTTTCCTTTGCATGAAGTGCGGTGAAAGTTAATCAAGTCAACTGCCCAGTGATCACCTGGTAAGTATGCGTATATTGGTCGCAAGGGATTGAAACCTCGCTTGCCAATGTTGTAACGTTGACATTGAATGCATGATCGTACGTGCTCTACCGCATCTTGGAACAAGTTTGCCCAGTGGACACCATCGGCATGCAGCGATCGCACAATATGCTCTGCTCCTTCATGACCGCCCGTTAAGTGTGCCTTTTCCAACAATGCTGGACGTTCGGCCTCAGGTGGACACATCGTATCTTGTGGAAATTCGAAAGGCTTGATGACAAATACACGTTTGTTGGACGGATTTTTCTTTGCTGACCGTATAATAGGAACATCAACCCCCTCCAGCTGTTCGGCAGGGGCGAACAAGCGAGAAAGGTTATCGGGCAGCACATTCTCAATACCTGGTAGATGAATCACTTGGAAGGAATAATCGAGAAGAGTATCTAACCAGTTAATCATCATAGGATTAGCAATCTTCTGGGTATGTAGGTATGTCAGCGCTTTATGATCGGTGTATAGGGTGAATGGATTTCCCCATAGATACTGATGAAACTTCTGTAGCGCATATACAACTGCTAGCAGCTCTCGTTTGGTTGTTGAATAGTTGCGTTCGGATTTGCTGAGAGAGCGAGCCATAAACGATACATATTGCTTCACACCATCGTTCATTTGAAAGAGGACGGCGCCAATCCCGTAGTTGGATGCATCAGTAGCCACGTAAAACGGTAATGAGAGATCTGGGTATCGCAAGAGGGTACGCTCAGCTAACAGAGCTTTCAGCTTATTGAAGCAGGCAGTATGCTCGTCAGTCCAGAGCTGATTCAAAGATCCAGCGGAACGTAACGCATCGAGTGGCGCACTGATCTCAGAAACCTTTGGAATATGGTCGCGGAAATAATTGATGATCCCCATGAAACGCATTACATCCTTGCCCGTTCGTGGTATAGGCCACTGTAGGACATTGGTAAGTTTTCGTTCATCAGGGGTAATACCACTCTGCGAGATACAGAATCCAAGTAAATAAACCGATCGTTGGGCAAAATGGCACTTTGCGGGATTGAGGAGCAAATTGACGTTGGTCAGTGCTTGGATAGCCAATTGGACGTGGCGTGTATGTTCAGCCATTGTACGCGAGTGTACTACGATATCATCCACGAAGGTTTGGACAAATGGCATCTCCTTGTAAATCGACGACATCACTCTTTGGAACTTGGACGATATGGGTTTCAAACCGAAAGGACATCCGCGGAACATGTATTGGATTCCATCGTGAGTGAATGTGGTCTTGTGCTGGTCAGCTTCATTAATCTGGAATCGATGGAACGCGCTCTTGAGATCTAGCGTAGTGAATACAGCTGAACCACCTAAGGATGAAAAGATTTCCTTGATCAAAGGTAATGGATATCGGTCATCAGGAAGATACTTATTAATGTGGCGAGGATCCAGACATGGACGTTTGCCAGTCTTGTTGCCATATTCATCCTTCTTGTCGGCCAAAGTGAGAGGACTGTTCCAGCTGGAATTGACGGATGCCTTGACAATAATACCGTCTTCGAGCCAACTTTTGACAGCATCATCAACAATGGGACGTACAGCATAAGGTAAAGGGTATTGTCGTTGATATGCGGATACACCTTTGGGAGTGTCGAGATAGATGACTGACTCGGTACCGTACAGAAAGCATCTTTCGGGATCGTTGCATTGGCCTTGATATATGGTTCGAGTGCCCTATGGAATGCAGTTTGTTCAGACGGTGTACCTGCAGGTGAATTGTTCGGTTCGGCTTCATCTTCATATGGCACGACACGTTCATCCTTCTTGTTTAATAGTTCGTCGTCATCATCCCACCTTGTCGCAACGCCAGTCAAAGCAACACCAAGTCTTGGCAGTAAGTCTAGACCTATTATGACATCAGTGTCATCATTAAGATCCATAACTTCAAACGAATGCTTGATAGTTCGATGGTTGTAGCGTATAAGAAGCGGATCGGTGGTGCCCAAACGGGGTAATTGATCATTTTTTCCAGCGTATAGGATGAGTCCTGAAGCGTCATTGATAACCCAGTTGTTTTTTAAGCAAATATCTTTATTAAGAACCGACATTTCCGCTCCGGTGTCGAGGAGACCCAAGAGACGCTCACTCTGTATGAGGATAGGAGTTGTCAGCCTTAAAGAATCGCTTCGGGTATTCAACGCATTCAAGCGCAATCGCTTACCGGACGAATGTTTAGCCAGTTCCAGACAGGCATCGGCATCAAGCTCCATGAGCTCGAGCTCCTCGTCGGCGGGGTGCTTCTTTTCGGCAACCTGTCGAGCAGGGCACGAATCGGCAGTGGCGGTCTTGTTGAGGGTTAGGCGGTTAAGCCTCTTGCGCTCCCTCTTCTCCTTCATCGCGATCTTGTACTCCTCGCAGCGATGGCCCTTGCTCCAGTCCTTCTTGCAATAGATGCAGCGGCTTTCCTTGATGGCACGCTGCTCTTCGGTGAGTTCCTTGGTAGGTTTTGGCTTGGGCTGGGGGGACTTGCTGCGCCGACGGCGCTCTGAACGTTCACGACGTTCGTGACGCCAATCGTGCCCGTCGCGGCGGAAGGAACGGTTTCTCGATCGTCGATCGGAATAGCGGTGGTGGTGGTGCTCGGCAGGGTCGTCACGTTGGGCACGCGAACTACGATTGCGAGTGCGGATCTCTGTCGCCTGGATCAGTACGCCAAGTCGGACAACCTCCTCAACGCATTGGGGTCGACGGGAGCCATGCTGGCCATGCCACGCAACTCGAACGTCCTGCTGGAAGTCGGCTTCCAGGGAAAACAAGAAACGCATCGCCATATTCTCGTCGTCCTTGATGCCAGCCTTCTTCATCGCGTCTTGGTACTCGTCACCGTAGTCGAGGATATTTGCCCCACGGGGCATCTCCATCGTGAACACCTTGGTGGCGGCAGACAGCGAACGACTCGTACCATGGAAACGTTCGGCGAACACTCGGCAAACCTGTGACCAGTCATATCCTTTGTTAGCAACGTAAGAATCAAACCAGTTACTCAGGTTGGCGGGCATAGCAAGCGCGAGCCAGCGCTGCCAGTCGTGGTCCACATCCACCTCACCAGCCTCAAGAACGAGCTGGAAGCGGCGGAGGAACTCTTCCACCGAGCTGAACACCTTTTGGCCGGGGTCGGACAGGGTCAATCCCTGCACTTGGAACAGAGGGATGTCGCGAATGCTGACGCGGCCGCTCCTGGAAGGAATGGACCTCACACACTCATCGACGGACGACACACCAAAAGAAGTGCAAACGGAATCCGTGGCAGGGACAGCTGGCTTGTCAGGTCGAAGACCAGCAATGGGCACAGGCTGCAACGCGGCAATGATCGCCTTCTGGTCATTGACCAAGCGACATGTCAACGCAATACGCCCGGAAATCGCCTCGATCGCCTCTGCGTCCTGGGCCTGGTACGCCTTGTTTTGCTCCACACACAGCTCCTGGAGCTCGGCCTGCTTCTGCGCCAGAAGCGCGGCGACAGCAGCCAAAGCATCGGCGGGTTGTTGGGGAGTTTGTTGCACTTGCGTGCGCTCACCCATGCTCACATCGTCGTCGGCAACACCGGGAAAGGAATCGACCTCAGGGTCGCAGACAGGGGGAACCAGAGAACCTTGGACGGTGGTGGCGGCAGTTGGCAACTCGGTAGTGTTGTTGAGAGTATTCATTGTAAAAAATGTGGTAAATAAGGTTTGGTAGAAACTGTCAAAGTACAATGAGACTCTTGGAGGTGTTTTTAATAGAAAGAAAAATTCTTCTGTCCGTTTACTCCTACACTACATAGTTGTTTATATATTGTTATGGATAAAATAGATTCCGCCCGATTGACATGGGTCAATTGTCCTGGAAATTTCCATAAGAGGAGTTGTTGGGGTGCGGTACTTGACAAGTCATAGAAAAACTTTTCGTTCGTTCCTGTAGCTGAATCCCAGACCATCCTCACGTCGGTAAAACCTCAAAAAACCCAGTGGGAAAAAATAGAGGAGAAAAGACTGTGGATATGGATCTAGTGGCTATGTATGATCGTGTTTCCCTTGGCTGAGTCGTGTTTCGGTATTGCGGTTGTTCCAGTTCTTTACATCATTGCCATGGATATTCACTTCATTGGTGCTCTTGCAATCACCTATGCGACAGTGTGAGCGTGTATGTGCGGAAGGTAAGTCCTGTTTCTGTGTATGCTTACACTGGTGTGAAGGACCGTACAACGCGTTATACACGTCCGACATCTCTATGTCCTCAGGCTCGCTGTCCAAGGCATCGGGGGACTTGGGCTGTGGTGGCATGGCCGACCGACGAGCCGTGCGAGGAGCAGAGCAAGGGGAGGAACGAGGCACAGAGCCGGAGCGCGAACGGGAACGGGAGCGGGCAGAGGAAGACTGGGAAGCGGCCACTGGGGAGCGCTCTCTCTTGACGTGCTGGTGGGCCCGCATCGTCAGGTTCTTGGGAGGGCATTGGTGCCCTCGAGCGAAGGCGCCACCACACCACCGACACGTCGCGATCTTGTTCCCATCCCTGGGAGCGCGGGCCGCAGAAGATGGGGCGCTGGCCTTCTGGCGTTCTTGGGCCAGGATCTTGCGCCGCGCCTGACACTCGTCCGTGGTGTGTCGACCCATTCCATGGACATCGCAGCGCTTTTTTCGAGAGGGGGCGCCACCCTCCAGGCCGGATCGTTCAGAGCTACCAGAGGTGCTCGCCCGTCGCTTAGGGGCGTGGATAGAGTCCATGAGGGACTGTCCAGCCGGCACTGAAGCAGACGGTGAGTCCCGTCCAGCAGAGGAACGCGGAGCAGCGCGAGAGGAAGAGGAGACGTCGGAGCCAAAGTTGCACTCGAGGTTAAGCGCGATTTGTCCCAGTTGCTGGGAGGTGCGCTTGAGGGCGGCAGGCAGGCTGGCACGAGCAATGTTGACCCGCTCGGCGATGTCAGGACGGAGGCCGTTGAGGTACCGATTGGCAGCAATGCTGTCATCCGGCATACGCGCGTCCCTACGCAGCTTTTGGAACCGCCCATTCCACTCGGCGACGGTCTCTCTACGCAGCATCTTTGCTACCATGACTGCCTCGACGGCGGCAGCTAACTGCTCCGTCTGGTCAACGGAAAACTCCTGCTCGAGGGCCACTCGAGCGAACGACCAGGGCTCGTTGCTATGCGGGCGGAGGTGTTCCTCAAACCACGATCGATGCTCTGGCGAGAGCAGGACCGGCAAGTACCGAGCCCAGACAAGGTCGGGGGCTTGGCCGGCTGCGGCGAGGATATCCTCAAAGGCACGCAAGCAGTCTTGAATGGTCGCGAAGACCATCGACGCTGGACGCCAGACGAATCCTTCCCACTGGAAAACGGGGCAGTTGGCGGGCATCGCCCAGCGGTCGACACCAGGAAGGGAAGGAGTGCTCGAGGTTTCGGCGAACGAGGCTATCGATCCTGGGGCTGGACTCACGAGCAGGCGTGCCGACGACTCCAGTTCGGCGATCTCCTGCTCAAGCAGGCTCATCTGCTCCCTTAGACGGGCGTGCTCAGCCCGGTCGTTCGCCCGGGCGGCGGCCGTGCGTTGCAGCATTAGCAGGGCGAGATCACCCCGCAAGGACTCCACGGCTTCCACAGCCTGCTGCACCACCGATGTGGCGCGGGTTGCCTCGACGACAGGGGCGACAGGTGCATCATTTCACGGCTGGTTGGTGCCGCTCGTTGCTGCGCGAACGGAAGGAAGGTCGAAGTCGTTGTTGGAGGGAGAGGGAGCTGACATCGTATGGTTATAAAAAAAAAGAGGTAAGCGAATTCAAAGAAAAAAAAATGTGGTGGTTAGAGAGTTAGTTGCAGGTGTTTAAACCGTCGGGGCTAAAATCGAGTCTTTGAGACGGGATCCTCTTTATTGAATAAAAACAACTCTCTTTTTATATGATTTCGGACCAGGGTGGTAGTGGTGATACAAGCGGTAGTCATCGAGCATGGTCCTCCAATCATTACCAGTTAGCGGGCTTCGTAACGTTGGAATGGGAGGACAGTCGAGACGTGCTGTAGAAGAGGTGGATAAGTCGATAACCCTGCTCAGTACTGTCTGTAGAAGCGCAGTGTTATGAACAGTAGGGCTATGACACTGGCAACATATTGATATTATGAAGTAGAAGCAGAAGAAGAAGCGACAGCTGGACCGAGGACAACTAGTCGGAGAAAGGACAAGGGCAAGGCCCCCAGGGCTAAAGTTTATGAAAGGATGTCGTACGAGCGGCGGATGCATGCCCTTTCCGCCATGGTGGATACCTGCGCTTCGCCTTCCACCGTTGCCGCGCGTATCGGTGTTAGTGTAAGCACTCTGAGGTCCATCCGCAAGCGGTATCACGAGGAGGGACGGATTGAGCCCCTTCGGAGAGGACGAGCAAGTGGTGCATTGCTGGGTCCTGATCAGGCAAAGATCATCATCAATGCCATGGATCAGAACTTTGCTTTGTCTATTCCCGAGGCCGAGAGCCTCCTAAAGGAAGCGCACGTCCGGAGCGGAGAGTTTGGAGATGCTCAGTATGCTAAGAGCTCTCTTGTTACCTTCCTACGCAAGAACTGCAAGCTGGCTATGCGCAGGTGCATTTCGTTCCCAGGCGAATCTGGACCTACCTCGGAACAGCCTGCTTCACTTGCGCTTGAGGACGTGCAACGCAGGATGGAGAGGGCCCACTTACTCCCGACCGCAAACTGTGTTTTCGTTGGTGAAGCAGCCTGGTACACCAACCCGAACAAGGTCTGGACCAAGAAGCAGCCCACCAAGGTGCATATGGAGAGCGATAATCTGGTGCCCAGCCAATCGCTCTTCTTGGCAATTAACTCGTGCAGCATTGTGGAGATGACTGTCCGCGCCCCTGCTCTTCGGACGACCGAAGCGCACTTACTGGCTTTCACCAAGAAAGTCATTGACCATTTCGCCGATGTCCCCGGAGAAAACCCGAAACTGGTGTTCGATGCAATGCCAGAAAGCACGGCGAACAAGGTTACCGCTCTGGCAATGGACTATGGCTTCATTGCCTTCTTCCTTCCGCCTCTTGCGACAGGCACGCTAAACCCAACCGAGGCGATTTTCGCCAAAATTCAGCAGTTATGCCCCCGGCATAAGGAGATTAATGAGAGAGATAGAGTCTCGTCTCGACTTCTGGCTACCGCGAGTAGCTTGCCAATCGAGACATTTTTAGATGCTATCTGTGAAACTTTTGGCACCAATATTCCTAGCTCGCCTAGCCAGTAAATCTCGTCTCTTTTGCGTGTCTTCCAGATTTGATCCAACTTATCCGTCGCTTACTCTCGATTAATTTTCCATGTCCTTGCTTTAGCTATGGGGTTCTGCTCATAGATGCACGCTATTCTTGCGTAGTTAGTGCTTGTACACGGAGAACCATTCAGGATAATCCAAACCATGGAAATGAAATCAAAGCAGGTCATCGGCATCGGCATTTATTTGAACATCTGCAGATAAACATATACAGCGCCATACCGATACAAAATAACCAAATGATACAGTACATATCATTGATCGTTGGTCGTATCTTTGTGATAGAAACTTGTTAAATCAGCAATACATCACATGCGATTTGCATTGGTTTGCTTACCTTCGTAAGAATTGCAATATACATGTAACATCCTTATGCCTCAGATTATAAGGTCCAAAGGTATGTAACAAGGGGCACATCTTGAACCTGGGCGAGAATTTTTTGCCGAAGTGCATAATCCTATCTGATAAGCAATTTCTGCATAGCACCAAATGAGAGTTAGCAGCAGGTATATTTTACTGGGAAAGACTAATAGGGATGCATACAGGAGGTAGAGAAACTTACAAAGGAAATGAAACATGTCGCCAACGAATGTTATAAGACCATGCGATGTGCTTATGAAGCAATGCTGGAAAGGACGGGAGCGAAATTACTGTAGAGATTTGAGATATGGAATTGCGCTTATTTTCTTGGACAAGCTACCGCGGTAGTCATCTACAAGATATAATGTAGCACTAACAACCGCCTAGGACGCGGAAAATAGATATGAAGATGGTAGGATATATTGCGAGATAATCAGCGAGAAAATAATACCGTTCGCAAAGGATTGACCGTGCAGTAGATCTACGGAATCACAAAAGCGGAAGACCTACGCGTCAAAACAGTCGGAAAATAAATTATTATGGTAAGTGATTGCGGTCAGAATGAGCTCGATGTTAACGCCAGCAATGCTTCATCAAAAACTCTTTAATTGCAAAGCGGCGCAAATCATACAAGAAGAATGAATCGTTTATAAACAATTGCCCTTGATGGTAAAGTTTATATGAGATTATCCAAGGAAAGACACATTCCCAATATCCAGCTTATCCCATTACCGTTTGCTAACATTAGAGGTATGAATCGATATTGCGTTCGTCAAAGACAAACACTCTTAGCTCTGTTATACATTCCAATATCCATAGATAAGCTCCTACAGTGAGGTCCCTAATACTTGTGAAAGTTGATATTAACTGGCAAGATGACAAGGTGTTATTGCTTACAGACATAAGACTTTCAATGTTCCTTACCCTCTACAGCTGGAATATTTACAGACGAAAGTAAGTACCATCTGTTCAGCAAATCAGATAATTTGATCGTCGAGTAAGTTTTAGGATGAGCGATTTTCCTCTTTTTCACTAAAGGCATGAAAGACAAAAGGCACCCGTAATCCTCGCAAGGTCTTTTCCACTTTCTTGAGCGTTTGAAAGTCGTTTCATCACATGTGATAGTGGAATCTTTCGATACATAATCAACAATTGAATCCATAGGAGGATCAGGAGTGTAGCATGGTTTATAAGAGGTAATTAATGAGCATTGCGAAAAAACATAATGTGAAATACTAACTTGACGAATCTTCCAGGGTCATTCGTTCAAACATAACATGCAAATGAACAGGCTGTCGTCTTTCTTGCTGCTTCAATCGGGTTTGCTGAATCTTCTTAATGGCAGCGACCAGCGAGAGCAAATCACTAGATGCGGAGGAGCGGCTCATGGATTCCGCCCTGGTTACTGCTAATTTTCGTGTTGATTTAACCATTATACTAGAAAAGAGGTCTCAAAGAACTCGTCTTGTTGCACAACCTGTAATTTCTCCTAGTGGTGTTTCACGGGTTTTCCAATGTGGCTGCACTAAGGTTTCATGTGCTGCAATGAGTCGGAGAGAACCTATTGCGTTTCTAGTGTCATGGTAGACGAGAGTTGGCCATCCAGCTCGTCTAATTGAGTCGGAGCGAGCGCATATCCCGGCGTATGAGGGTCTGAATTTCTGCTATATATGTATTACATGAAGAGGATGATGCTGAATGCTTTGAGTTATTACTTGAAATGCATTTAACTATGCTTGCTCTAACAAGACGCCTGGGGCTCACTGGTTGGCAGCCTGATGCCATGACCCGAAACCATACTTACTAATAGTCCTGCGCGCACAAACGGACTGAACTGATACCACTCCTGGATAGTGTAGTCTACTCTTTGACAGACGATATTTTACGCGATCTTGACCCTTAAATGTAGCTTCACACAGCTGATCAGGCAACAGTAGCAACCGATTTTTTCCGTTCGAAGCAGTGTGGATGTAAACGAGTGTTTGGGGTGGGATGACTGGCATTAATGTTATTATGGTTAAATGTTAGTGTGTGGTTTAAGATTGGTGGATAAGAGAACGACGAAGACTTCCATGGAGAGCAGGGACGCATTTATTTTTTGTTGTCTCCATTAGCGGGGAGTACGTTACAGATGATCCTCAAAAAACGAATACTGTTTCGCTTTCTATTGTTCTCTATGGAGGTGTCTATGATGCCTAGCCGTGATCTGCGACACCTCAAGACCGCATAAGCACACTCGCTATGTGGACAAAGGCAGCTGGTTTGCGCTCATAGCCGGCAAAACATATCCAGGAAGGTAAAGCGACGCTCAGCACTATTTCGACTTACTGCCCTAGTCATACTCTTAGCTTGTTGGGGCCGAGAAAGATGCACATGCGAGGTAAGTGCTGGATGGATACCAATAATTACTGACCATCACAGAATGATCCTCTGGAGTAAAATCCAAAACCCGATTTCCTCACAATTCAAAAAACCGCATCTATATTGATGTGACCTCTGTTGATCCGTGCACTTACTGCTCCTCAACACCCTAGAATAACAAGCGCTTTATATTTGCCATGACCTGCTCAGAGCAAACCACCCGTTCGTCATGCAAGGAAGCAGTCCATTTTTTCAATCTATCTTGATTTTATTCTTTTCGCGCGATCTCGTCGTAACTTCTTACCGCCATTCGTCTGTATTGCAAGCGAGAGTTCTAATCTTTTACCTGTGCGTGTGCTGCCGAAGGGCAGAACAACAGATCTCGACATCTGCTTAGTGATCTTTCTGAGCAGGGTGATAAAACAGTGCT
Source organism: Dichotomocladium elegans (assembly GCA_025716815.1). NCBI lineage: Eukaryota > Fungi > Mucoromycota > Mucoromycetes > Mucorales > Lichtheimiaceae > Dichotomocladium > Dichotomocladium elegans. The sequence continues at coordinate 60,283 of JAIXMN010000056.1, forward strand.
GTACTTCTGCGACGATTAACAACCGCGGATTTGCGAGAAAAGTGAGAAAATCGTAGAGAGCTGCTGTTTACGCGACATTCTTCACCACACTACGCATCAGAAGATATAAGCTGAACACTTCTGAGTTTGTTTGGGGGCTTTCAGATGTCAATCTTTAAATGTCGAGCGGAGACCGTCCAAGGCGGAAGATTCGTGTTCAGGCATTGCGAAAAAAAAACAAAATAAAAAATAGGAGTGGAAGAGATGCCAAAAAAAAATTTTCGCAAAAAAGCGCCCTGTGCTCTTTATTTTCAAAGCGTACAAAAGGTACGCGGCTGTTTGTCTCTTTCAAGAAGTGTCTTCCTCATATGTCCTTTTATAGTAAAACTGTCAAGCGTTTGCGTGCATAAAGGCTCTCTTCTGATGAATATCGTGCACCCTACGAATAAAGGTAGCAGCATGCGAATTTAATCCTACCCGCGAAAATACCGTTGTTGACGCTAATATATTTTCCTATAGACTACGACGTCTGTGCTACGAAAAATGCCACCCATTGGTCTGAATCATTGGTGCCGCGAAAATTATCTTCACTTGGACTATTCCTTTCGTCAACTTTCCACCACAAAAATGAAAACAGGGAATACAAATCGGACTATAGACACAAGGTGCTTTCCCAAGGCGAAACGCATACTTCAACCGGCAATTCCTTTCTCCAACCATAATCCTTTTTCATACTATAGACATAGAGGTAGTTCTTTCCGGAATTCTTCCCTTCCGCTTCTTGAAATATTATTGCTTCAATTATTCTTTTCTTGCTCTTCTCGAAAAAATACTCCACCCTATTATTTCTTTCCTACCTTTGGCCGGTAGCCAACCGAAAATCCTGTATCCTGTTGGGTTGCGGGAATTGAGAGATTTGTGGCAAAGGAAAATAATAATATGTTTAAACGGAATATATATTGCATCCTGTCTTACCTCGGTATGACAGTGGGTCTTTGTCGTACCACCTAAAACCAACAGGAACTACCCTTTCTTGTATTGTTAACTAACGGGATATTTATACTAGTTTGAATGTTTAAGGATATGTCTCAGACTTCTACTTGATAAGATCATGTGTAAGGAAGCTTGGGTTCAGGGATGGTGTTGTTTGGTAATCAATGTCACAGGCTATATGTTGGTCTGACTGTTACCCTCAGCCAATCGTATTTGGCCATGGCTGGTTAGTAGATGGTGTAACAGGAGTCATATGTAGAGCTTTGTGATTGGGTTACCAGTGGAGATAATTTATCAACCATCTCCACACCATCTCCGATTTTTTCTTCCTCTTTCCATCAGCGATCATTTCAAGATGCCACCTAAGTATGCTTCTCAGAGAACATCCGCCCAGAGAGAAATGGATGAACTACGACGTCAAGTTGCGACCATCGCCAGAAACATGACCACTTTGATGTCGATGATCGAACCCTTGGCCGTTCAGGGCCAAAAAATCGAGGAGATGTCTGCGCAGCTGGCTCACCTCGTTGAAGCTATTGTCTAACCAGCACCAGCTTCGCAACCAGAGAGTCCCACGGTGGATGAGGAATTGGTGATCCCTCATCCAATGAAGGTCGTGGGCACGAAGTATCGACGCACCAACGTCACGAAGGCGCACATAATCGACCGCGTCATCAAGCCCTATCGCTGGGACGCAGATGGCCAAGAGCTCCTGGATGCCCAGCTAAAGGGCATTTACAGTAACATCCTTGCTTTACGCAAGGCTGTCATCGAGATTGCGCTGCATGGCCTAGGGCTTTGCACATGCAGCGCATCATGTGAGTGCATTTGTGGTGCACCAGTATCCAGCACCATTCCTCTTTGGAGTCAGCTCACCACTGACTACAAAAGTCGAATGGTGGAACAGTTCAAGGCCGCTGTCTGGGCGAAGCAAAAGGTGCCCATGAGCAAGTGCGCAAGGCAATGGGCAGCCATGCACATGCTGGAGGAAGGCTGGGGCACGTGGGCAAAGAAGCCACGAAATATTGGAAGAGACTATGCCAGGTATGACAATGTAACATCTCGTTCACGGTCGGTTGTATTAATAATTCTACTGTGTTGGTAGCATGGGTACCTCTGAAAACAACGATATTTAGAAATGAGGTAAATCTATTAAGATAAGATGCAATGTCGACTCCCGCATAATAAATATATTTCTTCTCTAGTGCCTTGATTCCATAGTTCATTCTTTTAGTAATTGCAAAGGACGCGGAGGAACAGCTGTGTCGATTAACTTTGCCACTTGATATGGTGATAGGTGTGTGTACCAGTGTACAAAAAGGTGTAAATCTGCAGCTACAAGGTAGGAGCAACTGCTTTCTTTGAAATGGATATTGGATAGATGTATACTAGCTAGCTGGAAGCACTTTTCATAATCAACACAGATGAGGCAATAATAATAATGATAACATAAATAAAACATAATTCAACACTCAACAGTCTCATGTTTAAATATTGGTGCGATAATTCAGGATATTGCATGTTTTTATACAGCTCAGCGCATTATGGATTTTATAGGGGTTTCTAGGTTTTACAGGACGAGCTTCATGACGGATTTTATAGGGATGTATAGGGTTTTGCAGGACTTAGCTTCATTATGGATTTTATAGGGTTTTATAGGGTTTTGTAGGGCCCGGGTTTTCTTGGAGAAAGTAAAATTTACCCAAAAATATCCGGACCCTATAAAATCCTATAAAACCCGAAAAAATCCCCTGAAATTTTTTTGCGGTGTATGCTTACAGAAATCAAGGGAAAGATGTGTATTTCGACGGCCACGAACGCCCTGACGTTATTGATTACCGAAAATTATGGGCTTCGCGAATGATAAAGTACAGGGAGCGCATGTCGACCTTTGTTGGCAAAGAGGAAGAGATTGAAGTAGAACCAGCGCTTGGTCCTGGCATCCATAAACTAGTCATGGTGACACATGACGAATGCACTTTTTATTCAAATGATTCCAGAGGGGATATGTGGTTACGCAATGACGAGAACATTCTTCGACGCAAGTCACCAGGTGGATCAATCATGGTCAGTGAGTTTCAATGCGCCTGCCATGGGACAATGCGCCTGAGGAATTGGACGTCTAGGGCATTTTTTAAAGCCGGCGCCAACTGTGAAGGTTACTGGACGTCAAATGATCTTTTCGCACAATACCGCAATGACGCAGTTAAACTCTTTGAAGCTCTACATGAAGATTGTCAGGCCTTGTTCTTGTTTGACCAGTCCAGTAACCATACCGCCTATGCTCCTAACGCACGGCTGGTAACGAAATTTAACCTGAACGACAAGGAACTCGGTGAAGATTGCCCAGATTACAGCAAGCGTGTTAGACCTGGGTGGTTCATACGAGATGGTGAACGCGTGGAACAAAGTTTTTACTATCACCAAGTAATCCAATCGCAGGTAAGATCGAAGTCAAGGAGCAAGAGGGTGTGGTACATGAAGGGTATATCCACAATACTCAAAGAGCGTGGCTTAGGACGTTGGGATGAGTATCAGGTAAGGTATCAGTGACATACTGTATGTACTGCTTATAACGTTTCTTCCATATACAATATACAGGATTTTCAAGAAGAACTTTGCCACAAATCTTAGTTGTTCATATAGATGGTCTAGGTTTTTCGTTTTTTTTGCTTCAAATGGTGGTGTTTTAGTTGTTTTTTATGGTGGACAGTTAGAATACGATGAGACTCGTGGATGTCTTTTATTCAAATGAAATCGGAAATTAAGATCGTCCATCGCTACACATTTATTTACTATTTATATGATTTATGGCAGAGGTCCTAATTAGGTCAACTGGCTACTCCGTCTTACACGGGTACTCAGAGATGGTAGCACTATTACAGATAAGGTGCTTGTGTGTGTATCGGTGACCTCTATCATACGTTATATGTCCTTGTTCCTTTCAGACCATCTGTGGTAAATAAGGTTTGTAGAGACTGTCAAAGTACAATGAGACTCTTGGAGGTGTTTTTAATAGAAAGAAAAATTCTTCTGTCTGTTTACTCCTACACTACATAGTTGTTTATATATTGTTATGGATAAAATAGATTCCGCCCGATTGACATGGGTCAATTGTCCTGGAAATTTCCATAAGAGGAGTTGTTGGGGTGCGGTACTTGACAAGTCATTGAAAAACTTTTCGTTCGTTCCTGTAGCTGAATCCCAGACCATCCTCACGTCGGTAAAACCTCAAAAAACCCAGTGGGAAAAAATAGAGGAGAAAAGACTGTGGATATGGATCTAGTGGCTATGTATGATCGTGTTTCCCTTGGCTGAGTCGTGTTTCTGTATTGCGGTTGTTCCAGTTCTTTACATCATTGCCATGGATATTCACTTCATTGGTGCTCTTGCAATCACCTATGCGACACCATCCTCACGTCGGTAAAACCTCATAAAAACCCAGTGGGAGAAAAATAGAGGGAAAAAGACTGTGGAAATGGATCTGGTTATAACGCGGCGTCATGGATCCTTCAATCCTTAATC
>JAIXMN010000057.1:0-63627 GCA_025716815.1 Dichotomocladium elegans
TAAACAGTAGCGGGGTAATTACAGTGGTATACATATAGGATCGTCGTACAGAGAAAGTGAGTGTGGTACATAATGTCGTCGCCGGAGATGTGGTCTTGATCGTGATCGTTATCCTTGTAGTATCTTGGTCGTCGGTCAAGAGTGACCCGTCACTGTAGCTACTGCTACAGAAAAGATCCTCGCCATCCTCATTATATTCCTGTGTGGTCTCATTCCTTCGTGGTTATACTCCTTTGTGGTCTTACTATCTTCCTCTCGGACGTCGTCTATCATCCTGTGTGGATTCAAAAAGTGTCGTGGCCAGATACCGCTGGTCACACAAACTAATGCATTAACATTCATCGTATCATTTCGACAGCGCGTCGCCTCGCAGCACGTCGTATTGCAGCGCGCCGCATTGCAGTTCACCGCATCATCACTATCCATTTTATATCCTCATCTTATCATCCAAAATAGCAGTACATATAAATATCACGATTACTCATATTCAATAAAGGACATCTATCTGCCGTTATCTTCCCGAATCGTCTTAGTGACATTCTCTGTTCTTAGTGAACTCGTCGTTGTCTCTAGCAAGAGGATCTTAGTGACCAAGACGACGACAAAAGAAAGACGATGTCGTGTAATTGGCAGATCAGACCGTAGCCAGGAACAGACAAGTAGAAGATATGATAAGATGCCCTTTTATTGTTTGTAATGGAGGGGAGTATTTATATGTTTTTCTAGCTGTTGTGGTGATGCCAAATATAAGGCAATGGTTACGTGGCATGTTGAGGGATGACTACGTGTTCAATGGAGAGGAGACTACGTGTTGGCGGCGACGTGGGTTAACGAGAGGCGACTACGTGCTCGAACGGCAACAATGGTGTGATTACTAAAAAGGGAAAATCCCACCGAGTCCGACTACGACAACGACACACATGTCGTCTTTTTATCAAACTTGGATACCACTGAGAAGAGACGACGTCCACTGAGAGAATAACCACGAAGAGATAACCACGGAGAGATAGAACCACACAGATAGTGTCGTAGTCCTCCTGTTCATGACACTGCACCTGCACAGTCAGTAGTGAGCCGAACTGCTATTCATCCAACAATTCCCGCAAGTACGTCTTGATGCCCTGACTTCTTCCATCTCACATCTATCCAATCGGTGATTTCCTCTTAATGAAGATGGAGGGAACAATCGCCCGGAATATTAACTACAGATGGAGAGTAGCGGAGAAGCGGTGTCAACGGCTAACACTTGTTCCGGCAAAGCTAACATGGTCCATCCCAACGCATATAAAAAGAGAGTTGTTTTTATTCAATAAAGAGGATCCCGTCTCAAAGACTCGATTTTAGCCCCTACGGTTTTAAACACCTGCACTAACTCTCTAACCACCACATTTTTTTTCTTTGAATTCGCTTACCTCTTTTTTTTTATAACGTACGATGTCAGCTCCCTCTCCCTCCAACAACGACTTCGACCTTCCTTCCGTTCGCGCGGCAACGAGCGGCACCAACCAGCCGCGAAATGATGCACCTGTCGCCCCTGTCGTCGAGGCAACCCGCGCCACATCGGTGGTGCAGCAGGCTGTGGAAGCCGTGGAGTCCTTGCGGGGTGATCTCGCCCTGCTAATGCTGCAACGCACGGCCGCCGCACGGGCGAACGACTGGGCTGAGCACGCCCGTCTAAGGGAGCAGATGAGCCTGCTTGAGCAGGAGATCGCCGAACTGGAGTCGTCGGCACGCCTGCTCGTGAGTCCAGCCCCAGGATCGATATCCTCGTTCGCCGAAACCTCGAGCACTCCTTCCCTTCCTGGTGTCGACCACTGGGCGATGCCCGCCAACTGCCCCGTTTTCCAGTGGGAAGGATTTGTCTGGCGTCCGGCGTCGATGGTCTTCGCGACCATTCAAGACTGCTTGCGTGCCTTTGAGGATATCCTCGCCGCAGCGGGCCAAGCCCCTGACCTTGTCTGGGCTCGGTACTTGCCGGTCCTGCTCTCGCCAGAGCATCGATCGTGGTTTGAGGAACACCTCCGCCCGCATAGCAACGAGCCCTGGTCGTTCGCTCGAGTGGCCCTCGAGCAGGAGTTTTCCGTTGACCAGACGGAGCAGTTAGCTGCCGCCGTCGAGGCAGTCATGGTAGCAAAGATGCTGCGTAGAGAGACCGTCGCCGAGTGGAACGGGCGGTTCCAAAAGCTGCGTAGGGACGCGCGTATGCCGGATGACAGCATTGCTGCCAATCGGTACCTCAACGGCCTCCATCCTGAAATCGCCGAGCAGGTCAACATTGCTCGTGCCAGCCTGCCTGCCGCCCTCAAGCGCACCTCCCAGCAACTGGGACAAATCGCGCTTAACCTCGAGCGCAACTTTGGCTCCGACGTCTCCTCTTCCTCTCGCGCTGCTCCGCGTTCCTCTGCCAGACGGGACTCACCGTCTGCTTCAGCGCCGGCTGGACAGTCCCTCATGGACTCTATCCACGCCCCTAAGCGACGGGCGAGCACCTCTGGTAGCTCTGAACGATCCGGCCTGGAGGGTGGTGCCCCCTCTCGAAAAAAGCGCTGCGATGTCCATGGAATGGGTCGACACACCACGGACGAGTGTCAGGCGCGGCGCAAGATCCTGGCCCAAGAACACCAGAAGGCCAGCGCCCCATCTTCTGCGGCCCGCGCTCCCAGGGATGGGAACAAGATCGCGACGTGTCGGTGGTGTGGTGGCGCCTTCGCTCGAGGGCACCAATGCCCTCCCAAGAACCTGACGATGCGGGCCCACCAGCACGTCAAGAGAGAGCGCTCCCCGGTGGCCGCTTCCCAGTCTTCCTCTGCCCACTCCCGTTCCTGTTCACGCTCCGGCTCGGTGCCTCGTTCCTCCCCTCGCTCTGCTCCTCGCACGGCTCGTCGGTCGGCCATGCCACCACAGCCCAAGTCCCCAGATGCCTTGGACAGCGAGCCTGAGGACATAGAGATGTCGGACGTGTATAACGCGTTGTACGGTCCTTCACACCAGTGTAAGCATACACAGAAACAGGACTTACCTTCCACACATACACGCTCACACCACTTCCCCATCACAATAGAAGGCCAGCGCCTTTGGGCCCTGCTGGACACCGGCGCTACAGACAGCACCGTTTCCCCTTCATTGTGCACACGCTTTGGTTGGTCCGTGTCTCCGGCAGCCGGGACCATACACTTAGCTTCTGCTGGGGTTACTCTTCCTCGTGTGGGAATTGTAAATAAAAAGTTGGCTGTGAGCTGTAACCGTCGGACTATCTCCCATACTTTTGATGTGCTAGATTTGCATGGCGAAGTCGATGTGTGCATTGGTACTGACCTGATGAAAGCTCTTGGTATTCACATAGTAGGATTACCCATCGACTGGGACACTTCCGCTCTCGCGCACCTTCCAGAATCTACCGGAGATGACGATTCCGAAGTCCCAAATGATTCCCCTGCAGGATCGCCAGCCGAGCACGCGAAGTTCATGCAGGATATCCAACCCTTTCTCGCTGCAAACACAGCCATCCCTATCAACTCTTTCTGCACACTTCCAGAAGCAATTGTTCGTCTCGAAACACCGCCGGGCGCTGTAGCCTACCGGGCCCAATACAGGATTTTCAAGAAGAAGTTTGCCACAAAATCTGGTTATTGGTATAGACCGTCTAGGTTTTTCGTTTTTTTTGCTTCAAGTTCGAATACAAATTTTAGTATTTCGTTTCTCTTCTTCCTTTGAAATTAGAATGAAACATAAATGGTTGGCCTCCCAAAACTATTCTGGTGTAAAAAGAGGAGAAGGAAGACTGATCTATAGCCTTGATTGAAATGTTCTTGCTGCTATTGCCTTTAAATTTGCCAAAAGGATAGCAACGAAATACTAAAATTTGTATTCGAATTTGAAGCAAAAAAAACGAAAAACCTAGACGGTCTATACGAACAACTAAATTCTGTGGCAAACTTCTTCTTGAAAATCCTGTACAAGCTGCCAGCGACCCTCATGCCTCTTCTGCAGCAGCATGTCGACAAATGGCTTGCCGACGGTGTCATCAAGAAATCGCATACTATCAGCCATTGGAACAGTCCGATCGTTTTCGCAAGGAAGAAGGACAGCGACGGCAACTATACCAAGTATCGCCCCTGTCTCGATGTACGCCAGCTCAATCTACTCCTACCCGAAGATCGGTTTCCACTGCCCCACTTGTCAGACATCTTCGAGCGCACCGGTGGATCAACAATTTTCACGACTCTCGACTTGACGAATGCTTTTCATCGGTTCCTCTTCTTTTTCACGTTCCTCTGAGAACAACACCGACGGTGATGCGCCCATTCTTGCACGCGCACAACACTTTGAACCCGTCGACTTTATGACGCCTCCCGAGAACGAACGTACCAAACTGCTGCAGAAAGCACACTTACTCGGTCACTTCGGGGCCGATGCAATCACCAAGTCCATTCACAGTGACGGCATTCACTGGGCTAACCTGCGCAAAGACGCCCAGAACCTCGTTTCAGAATGCACGGACTGTCAACGCTTTAACGTCGGCAAACATGGCTTTCAGCCACTGCGTCATGTCACCGCTCACTACCCTGGCGATCATTGGGCCATCGATCTTGGTACGCTCAATATAACGTCTGACAGCGGAAATAACTATTTACTTGTTCTGGTCGACATTTTCTCACGCTACTGCGTCCTGCGAGCAATTCCGGATAAGTCAGCTCTTAGTGTCGCCCGAGTACTCTGGTCACACATGATGGAATATGGACCAATGCGCACACTTACCAGTGACAATGGCACGGAATTTGTCAATGACCTCATCGCGCAGCTTACAAAGATATCGGGCCTTGACCACCGCTTGATTACACCTTATCATCCACGCGCTAACGGCGTAGCAGAAAAATGGGTCGGTCTTGCCAAGAACGCGATCATCAAGCAGCTGCATGGAAAAAAGTCAGAATGGGATATCCATGTCCCCAGCGTGCAGTTCGCACTCAATATTAAGCACGCTGCGATACACGGTTCACGACCCTTCTCGCTTATGTTTGCTCGTCCACCTAACGCCTTCGCAAACTACACAGACACGACTACAGGCAGCAGCGCCCCGCCTACAGTTGACTACGAAGCAGCACGGGAACGACTCAGCGAGATGGAATCGGTCGTCATACCAGCCATTCGTCAACGCATGAAAGCTACACGAGATGCTGAAAAAGCCCGCTTCGATTCGAATCACAGAATAATCGACCCTTATCCAATCGGCAGCAAAGTTATGATCCGTAACGTCACCAGAGGCAGTAAGACGGATCCACGCTATGAGGGACCATTTACTGTTAACGGTGTCAACAAGGGCGGCGCTTACATTCTAACTGATTCCACGGGCGCACTCCTTCCGTTCAATACCCCGCCTTCTCACATCAAGCTGATATCGCACGACATGGTACCACTGAGTCAGGACCATTACGAAGTGCAGGCCATCATTGATCATAAAGGCACTCCAGGCAACTATACTTATCGCACACGCTGGAAGGGATACACGGAAAGTGATGATACATGGGAACCGGCTGCTCATTTTATGGACACTGAACTAATTAATGAATATTGGCAGCGCCGTAATCCCAACCATGGTAAAGGCAAAACACGCGAGCAACGATCACGAGCAGCTCCTAGCACGCCATCCATCACAACGGCTACTAGACGTGCTCCGCAACACAGCTCGACAAACAAACGCCCAGCCAAAGATACCGCAGCTAATGCGATCTGCAAACGCTTGCGACCACGCGCTTAAGCTGACGTCTTTTCCCTTTTATTTTTCCCACTGGGTTTTTTGCTACGAGGGTTTTTCCAGACTGAACTTGCTACATGTTTATTGATAGCACCACAAGCGCAAGACCATTCACAGCTTTCGGCTGCATCCAGCCTGGTGGGGGGTGATGTCGTAGTCCTCCTGTTCATGACACTGCACTTGCACAGTCAGTAGTGAGCGGAACTGCTATTCATCCAACAATTCCCGCAAGTACGTCTTGATGCCCTGACTTCTTCCATCTCACATCTATCCAATCGGTGATTTCCTCTTAATGAAGACGGAGGGAACAATCGCCCGGAATATTAACTACAGATGGAGAGTAGCAGAGAAGCGGTGTCAACGGCTAACACTTGTTCCGGCAAAGCTAACATGGTCCATCCCAACGCATATAAAAAGAGAGTTGTTTTTATTCAATAAAGAGCATCCCGTCTCAAAGACTCGATTTTGACTCATTGGTTTCTACTTGCCACTAACTCTCTACACAACAACACACAAGTCAATACAGTATAAATAATGGGACATTTATCGTAATAAAACATCATCATATATTGCCCGGACGACTATCTGTGGTGGTTAGAGAGTTAGTGCAGGTGTTTAAACCGTAGGGGCTAAAATCGAGTCTTTGAGACGGGATGCTCTTTATTGAATAAAAACAACTCTCTTTTTATATGCGTTGGGATGGACCATGTTAGCTTTGCCGGAACAAGTGTTAGCCGTTGACACCGCTTCTCTGCTACTCTCCATCTGTAGTTAATATTCCGGGCGATTGTTCCCTCCGTCTTCATTAAGAGGAAATCACCGATTGGATAGATGTGAGATGGAAGAAGTCAGGGCATCAAGACGTACTTGCGGGAATTGTTGGATGAATAGCAGTTCCGCTCACTACTGACTGTGCAAGTGCAGTGTCATGAACAGGAGGACTACGACATCACCCCCCACCAGGCTGGATGCAGCCGAAAGCTGTGAATGGTCTTGCGCTTGTGGTGCTATCAATAAACATGTAGCAAGTTCAGTCTGGAAAAACCCTCGTAGCAAAAAACCCAGTGGGAAAAATAAAAGGGAAAAGACGTCAGCTTAAGCGCGTGGTCGCAAGCGTTTGCAGATCGCATTAGCTGCGGTATCTTTGGCTGGGCGTTTGTTTGTCGAGCTGTGTTGCGGAGCACGTCTAGTAGCCGTTGTGATGGATGGCGTGCTAGGAGCTGCTCGTGATCGTTGCTCGCGTGTTTTGCCTTTACCATGGTTGGGATTACGGCGCTGCCAATATTCATTAATTAGTTCAGTGTCCATAAAATGAGCAGCCGGTTCCCATGTATCATCACTTTCCGTGTATCCCTTCCAGCGTGTGCGATAAGTATAGTTGCCTGGAGTGCCTTTATGATCAATGATGGCCTGCACTTCGTAATGGTCCTGACTCAGTGGTACCATGTCGTGCGATATCAGCTTGATGTGAGAAGGCGGGGTATTGAACGGAAGGAGTGCGCCCGTGGAATCAGTTAGAATGTAAGCGCCGCCCTTGTTGACACCGTTAACAGTAAATGGTCCCTCATAGCGTGGATCCGTCTTACTGCCTCTGGTGACGTTACGGATCATAACTTTGCTGCCGATTGGATAAGGGTCGATTATTCTGTGATTCGAATCGAAGCGGGCTTTTTCAGCATCTCGTGTAGCTTTCATGCGTTGACGAATGGCTGGTATGACGACCGATTCCATCTCGCTGAGTCGTTCCCGTGCTGCTTCGTAGTCAACTGTAGGCGGGGCGCTGCTGCCTGTAGTCGTGTCTGTGTAGTTTGCGAAGGCGTTAGGTGGACGAGCAAACATAAGCGAGAAGGGTCGTGAACCGTGTATCGCAGCGTGCTTAATATTGAGTGCGAACTGCACGCTGGGGACATGGATATCCCATTCTGACTTTTTTCCATGCAGCTGCTTGATGATCGCGTTCTTGGCAAGACCGACCCATTTTTCTGCTACGCCGTTAGCGCGTGGATGATAAGGTGTAATCAAGCGGTGGTCAAGGCCCGATATCTTTGTAAGCTGCGCGATGAGGTCATTGACAAATTCCGTGCCATTGTCACTGGTAAGTGTGCGCATTGGTCCATATTCCATCATGTGTGACCAGAGTACTCGGGCGACACTAAGAGCTGACTTATCCGGAATTGCTCGCAGGACGCAGTAGCGTGAGAAAATGTCGACCAGAACAAGTAAATAGTTATTTCCGCTGTCAGACGTTATATTGAGCGTACCAAGATCGATGGCCCAATGATCGCCAGGGTAGTGAGCGTGACATGACGCAGTGGCTGAAAGCCATGTTTGCCGACGTTAAAGCGTTGACAGTCCGTGCATTCTGAAACGAGGTTCTGGGCGTCTTTGCGCAGGTTAGCCCAGTGAATGCCGTCACTGTGAATGGACTTGGTGATTGCATCGCCCCGAAGTGACCGAGTAAGTGTGCTTTCTGCAGCAGTTTGGTACGTTCGTTCTCGGGAGGCGTCATAAAGTCGACGGGTTCAAAGTGTTGTGCGCGTGCAAGAATGGGCGCATGACCGTCGGTCTTGTTCTCAGAGGAACGTGAAGAAGAAGAGGAGGAACCCTCGCTTTTCTTGTGGCTGAGCCTGCAGTGTTGGTGATAAGATTTCGTGACGTGCTGTCTGAAACGCTGTTCTTTCCTTTACCCCCCGCCAGGCTTTTGTCCGCAGGAAAAAGACGGGAGAAGGCGTCAGGCAGAACATTGTCCATGCCAGGCAAATGTACTACCTCGAAATCGAAGTCATACAGGTCGTCAAGCCAACGAGCCATCATAGGGTTGACTAACGGTTGCGTGTGGAGATACGTTAGTGCAGCGTGGTCAGTGTAAAGAGTAAAACGGCGTCCCCAGACCCAGTGTCGAAACTGTCGGAGCCCGTAGATGACTGCAAAGAGTTCACGTTTAGTAACCGACCAGCGCTGCTGGCTGGGAGAGAGTGCCTTGGCCTTGAAACCGATGTAACGAATCTGATTGTTGATGACCTGATAGAGACACCCCCCACACCAACGTCACTCGCGTCTGTGGCCAAACAAAAGGGTTGTTGCAAATCAGGATGACAGAGCACTGGAGCCTGTGTGAGTGCGATTTTCACGTTGTTGAAGGCGCGTGTGTGTTCTTCCGTCCATAATTGCGAGAGGTCACCTGCGTTGCGTAAACTGTCCAATGGCCACGTAGTTGCGGAAAACCGAGGTACATGGTCACGGAGAAAATTCACGGCGCCGAGGAACCGTTGCATGTCCTTACCAGTGCTTGGTCGTGGCCATGCTGTGATGTTGGCGACTTTGCGTGGATCCAAAGCAATACCCTCGCCTGAGATACAAAATCCCAAGAGGTAACCTTGCGCTGTCCGAAGGCGCACTTGTCCCGATTAAGAATGAGGTTGACCTCGGTGAGGCGACAGACCACTTCTTGGACATGCGATACGTGTTCTTCGAAGCTGGCACTATGGACACACAAATCGTCAATGAAGAGCGACACATATGGAAGGTTGGCGAAGAGCCGTTCCATGACAGCTTGATACTTAAATGACAGAGAGCGGATACCAAAGGGAGCGCCTCGGAACGCATACTGCACGCCATTGACTTTGAATGCTGTTTTGTGCTGGTGCTCTTTCGCTATGGGAAATCGGTGGAAAGCATTGGTCAGATCTAATGTTGTGAACACTGTCGATCCGGCCGTGCACTCAAAGATGTCGGACAAGTGGGGTAATGGGAACCGATCCTCGGGGAGCAGTAAGTTGAGCTGACGCACATCCAGGCAAGGGCGATATTTTGTATAGTTGCCCTCGTTGTCCTTTTTTCGCGCGAAGACGATCGGACTATTCCAATGACTGATCGTGGTCAAGCGTGTGATTACTCCGTCGGCGAGCCATTTGTCGACGTGCTGCTGTAATAAGGGTTGAAGAGCAACGGGTAACTTGTATTGTGCGTGGTAGGCAACAGCTCCAGGAGGGGTTTCAAGTCGAACAACAGCCTCTGGTAGCGTACAGAAGGAATCAATAGGGATTGCTGCATTGGCCTCGAGGTAAGGTTGGATGGCATCCATGAACGTCTGGTGTTCACGTGGCGAGCCAGCTGGAGAGTTGTTGGGCAGAACTGAATCGTCATCGCCAGTGGACTCTGGTACTCGGGCTAGTGCTGATGCGTCCCAATGCGTGGGTAAACCTACTAAATGGATACCAATCTGATTCATAATGTCAGTACCAATGCAAACGTCAACCTGGCCATGTAAATCCAGCACGTCAAAAGTATGGAGAATGGTCCGTTGGTTGCAGCTCAAAGCCAATTTTTTATTAACAAATCCCACACGTGGTAGGCTAAGACCAGCTGACGCCAGGTGTATGACACCCTCAGCCGGTGTCACTGACCAACCAAAACGCGCGCACAAAGAAGGGGAAACAGTACTGTCAGTAGCACCGGTATCCAGGAGGGCCCGAAGGCGCTCGCCTTCTAATGTGATTGGGAAATGGTATGAGCGTGTGTTTGCGAATGTTAAGTCCTGTGGGAGCGTGTACTTACACTCGCTGGAGGGACCGTGCAAGGCCTTATACACCTCGGCCATCTCTACGTCCTCTGGTTTGTCATCCGAACCTGCGAGGGACGCAGAGGGCGAGGCGGCAGGCAAGGGAATGACAGGCGTTGTGCGCGAGGACGAACGCGAAACAGACGAGGACGAGGAGGAGACCGAAGACGACACATCGTTTACCTTATTTTCCGGCGACGCCGGCTTCGTCGCGTCGCTGCTGTAGGTTCGCGAACCAACGTGCACCAGGTTCTTGTTCTTTCCCTTGGCGTGCACGTGCGATCGAATCGCCAAGTGCTTTGTGGGGCACTTGTGGCCTGGCACAAAGGCACCACCACACCGGAAGCAAGTGCGACTCTTGTTGCTTTTTGGCGATGGCTGCGGTGACGGGGGCATGCTTCTTGGGCGGCGGCCCTCGTGCTCGTCCAGTCGCTGGCGCACCTTGCACTCGTCCGTGTCGTGGGGCCCATTCCGTGGATCAAACATTTTTTCTTGGTGGGAGCACCTCCCACCGACATGGCGGATGACCTGGCCGAGGTGCTCGCCCGTCGTTTGGGCGCGTGGATGGAGTCCATGAGGGATCGACCCGGTGGAGCAGCAGACGACGGGGAGGACCGAGGAACAGTGGCGCAGGCAGACTGAGAACCAGCCGAGGAAAATGAGCGCTCCAAGGTTAACGCTATGTGTCCCAACTGTTGGGACGTACGTTTCGCCGAGGGAGGCAGGCTGGCGCAGGCAATGTTCACCCTTTCGGCAATGGCAGGCAGGAGTCCGTTCAGGTATCAGTTGGCCGCAATGGCGTCGTCGGGCATGTGGGCCTCTCTGCGCAACATTTGGAACAGGGCATTCCAGGCGGAGACGGCTTCTCCCCGGACCATAGACGCCGTCATGACTGCGTGGACAGCAGCAGCCAGTTGCTCAGTCAGATCGACTGAGAATTCTTGCTGGAGGACAGCGCGGGCGAACGACCATGGCTCTTGGGTGTGGGGCTGTAGGTGCTCTTCGTACCAAGATTGGTGCTCCAGTGAGAGCAGGACAGGCAGGTAGCGACCCCACACATGGTCGGGAACTTGCCCCGCGGCGATCACCACATCCTCAAAGGCGCGCAGACAATCTTGTACGGTGGGGTACACCACCGCAGTCGGGCGCCAAATGAAGCCTTCCCACTGGAAGACCGGACAGTTGGAGGGCAGGACATGCGGTCCACCCCAGGGACAGTCGTGGCAGTAGGAGCAGAGATGGCAGACACCAGGGGCGAAGGCGACGGAGCGGCGATGAAGTCGGCCAACAATCGAGCAGCAGACTCCAACTCGGTAATCTCCTGTTCCAGACGTCGCATCTGCTCCCGTAATTGGGCGTGTTCCTCGAAATTGCCACTACGGGCAGCAGCGGTGCGTTGCAGCATGAGCCGCGCTAGGTCCCCACGCAGGGCCTGTACTGACCCCATAGCTTGGTCACATAGGGTGTCCTGGTTGCAGGCCATGGATGCTGCTTGAGGGGCAGGGATCGACGTGGCAACGCCGGGCGTTTCTTGCACCAGGGATGCGTCAGTGTGCGAGTTAAGCTCGGCATCTTGGATCTTGTTAACGGTGTTGGCGGACATGGTAATAATAAAGAGGTAGGTGAATTCAAAGAAAAAAAAATGTGTTGTTGTGTAGAGAGTTAGTGGCAAGTAGAAACCAATGAGTCAAAATCGAGTCTTTGAGACGGGATGCTCTTTATTGAATAAAAACAACTCTCTTTTTATATGCGTTGGGATGGACCATGTTAGCTTTGCCGGAACAAGTGTTAGCCGTTGACACCGCTTCTCCGCTACTATCCATCTGTAGTTAATACAGGATTTTCAAGAAGAACTTTGCCACAAAATTTGGTTATTGGTATAGACCGTCTAGGTTTTTCGTTTTTTTGCTTCAAATTCGAATACAAATTTTAGTATTTCGTTGCTACGCTTTTGTCAAATTTAAAGGCAATAGCAGCAAGAACATTCCAATCAAGGCTATAGGTTAGTCTTCCTTCTCCGCTTTTTACACCAGAATAGTTTTGGGAGACCAACCATTTATGTTTCATTCTAATTTCAAAAGAAGAAGAGAAACGAAATACTAAAATTTGCATTCGAATTTGAAGCAAAAAAAAACGAAAAACCTAGACAGTCTATACCAATAACCAGATTTTGTGGCAAACTTCTTCTTGAAAATCCTGTATTCCGGGCGATTGTTCCCTCCGTCTTCATGAAGAGGAAATCACCGATTGGATAGATGTGAGATGGAAGAAGTCAGGGCATCAAGGCGTACTTGCGGGAATTGTTGGATGAATACAGGATTTTCAAGAAGAACTTTGCCACAAATTTTAGTTGTTCATATAGACCGTCTAGGTTTTTCGTTTTTTTTTGCTTCAAATTCGAATACCAATTTTAGTATTTCGTTTCTCTTCTTCCTTTGAAATTAGAATGAAACATAAATGGTTGGCCTCCCAAAATTATTCTGGTGTAAAAGGAGGAGAAGGAAGACTCACATATAGCCTTGTTGACATGTTCTTGCTGCTATTGCCTTTAAATTTGACAAAAGGGTAGCAACGAAATACTAAAATTTGTATTCGAATTTAAAGCGAAAAAAAACGAAAAACCTAGACAGTCTATACGAACAACTAAAATTTGTGGCAAAGTTCTTCTTGAAAATCCTGTAGCAGTTCCGCTCACTACTGACTGTGCAAGTGCAGTGTCATGAACAGGAGGACTACGACAACTTGTAAGAAATGAGTGCAATGCTGTCAAGATTGCTACTGATGACTCATGTTTAGCAACCATTGTCATTCGGACTTTGTCTAAAAAGTGCTACGCTCCGCGGTAATGGTCATGTAGCCGGTGATTAAAATAATCGACTGGACTGTACTACGACACTAATATGACTACGACTGTCGTCTTTGTTTTTGCTTGTATCACGAAGAGAAGACGACCACAGAGGGAGTCACGAAGAATATATATATATATATATAACCACTGAGGAGTATCGCCACGAAGAGAGTATAACCACGAAGAAGGACCACAAAGGATAACCACGAAGAGCGTAGACCACTAAGGCAATCTCGAGGGATTGGGTAGATGAGTTGATGATCCTTTATTGTCTGTTCATTATCTGGATATTTATATTAATTGTCAAATGCTAAATACACATATGATGTCGTAATGGGGAGCAGACGATGTCTAAGAGGTAATGATGTCTATGTCGTCATAGTGCCCCAAGAAGATATATGACGAGCATTACGTCATGGGTCATTACAAAAATAGATATGTCCGGGAATTATAATAACCGATAGATTTGTCGTCGCACAAAATTCCCAACGAATTAGAAGGCTCACGACGCCGCAGCACTTCGTGACTAGAATGCTGCGACACTTCGACTACTGCGGCATCCTCTGCTGCGACGCCTCATCGATTATCACAGATTAGAAAAATATATAAATACCCAACACATAGCTAGCAATAAAGGCATCGAAGAAGTATTCTTTTATTATCATCCTTGCATCCTAAACGTCCCTACTGGCCACGGATATATCCGCCAAAAAGTCGACAATTGGTAGCTGATGTATAATACCTCTAAAAACAATCCTGATTACAGTACATCCGCATTCAATACCTTCCGCGATCCACTACTAAATAACGACTCGGACGAAGAAGTACAGTCAGCAACCACCCAAGAATCAAGATCTACCGAAGAAAACACGGATATGAGCGGCAACAACAACGATCCCACGATGTTCGCAATGCTCGAAGCGTTAACAAAACTCCTGAAAAAGAGCGAATCACGAGGTTTCTCGGCGCGAGTACGTGAACCCGACACGTATAGTGGTGATCGTTCCCTAGATGCGGTCCAGAGTTGGCTACGCTCCGTCGAAAGATACCTCGGCATGTCGAACATGGAGGAGTATCAGTATTCCGACTATGCAAAAACTCTTCTCCGTGGTGACGCAGAGCGATGGTGGCAGCATCAAGAACAATTTGGCCAAGACTTGGCTAACTGGGTCGATTTCAAAAAGCGAATGATCACAACCTTCAGTCCAGTTAACGCATCGCAACTCGCCCGTGATCGACTGGCTACGATGGTACAGACGGGGTCAGTGTCTTCCTATGTATCACAGTTCCAAAGCATCTGCGTGTCCCTACCATCCATGACTGACGACGAAGCCTTGGACCGTTTTGTCCGCGGACTACAACGCGATGTCCGTCTGCATGTGCGTACCCAGCTCCCGCAGACATCTACTGACGCCATTCGCATTGCTCTGGCATATGAAAGTGCCCAGCTTGCTGAATATGATCCAACAATCCAGACCCACCAAGTGTATGGTCAACCGGCGGCCC
The DNA here is from genome assembly GCA_025716815.1 of Dichotomocladium elegans. Taxonomy (NCBI): domain Eukaryota; kingdom Fungi; phylum Mucoromycota; class Mucoromycetes; order Mucorales; family Lichtheimiaceae; genus Dichotomocladium; species Dichotomocladium elegans. Next base: position 14,671 of record JAIXMN010000057.1, read on the forward strand.
AGTACAATCAAAGCGCAGGAATCCCAGAGTACTTACGAAGCAATGGTGTAGCACCTATGGACTTGGACGCCATTCGTTTCCGTCGAGGAGCCAATAACCAAGGGAACTCATCCGGCCATGGCCGCGCTAATAGGAAAGGCCGAGAGTCTCGTGGGTTTATCGACACAAAACAGTGTTACAACTGTGGTGGGACGGGCCATTTGGCACGCGAATGCCCCTCGGCAACCCCAGAGAACCGCCAATCGACCAGATATTCGCAACAACCCAAATTCCACGGTCACCCAAAAGGCCAAGCGCAGGGGGATTAAAGGGAGCCCCTCTGCGCCACAAAACACAGCAACAATCCCTAAACCTTGTGACCGATGACACCAACGTTTCGGCCCACCACGAACCCATTGAGAACATCCAGATTGACGTACCGGAAGCCCAGGATGAAGAACTACAACACCAGCTGGAGAAAGACAAACAGTATCTAGAATCATTGATGTCAATAAAGACTACTGACTTGCCACTGTATTCAATGACCTGCGCTGGTCGCCCAGTTGATGTTCTCATCGACTCGGGTGCTACTGGCACATATGCCGCTCCACACGTCCTAGGTACTTTGCCGACACGACAGGTAGCTGGACGCCAAGTCGAAACCGCAGGTGGTCATGTCCTCGACATATCCATGCAAGTGACACTGCCTATCAATGCTCAAGGATACTACCACACCATCGATGCATACGTTCTCGACACCAAGTTCGACATTATTTTGGGTCGGGACTGGCTGAAGCAGGTGAACCCTTTGCCGGATTGGGATCTCGACACTTGGCGTATCAATACAGATGATAAAACATACATCCTCCAGCCACAACACCAGCGAGAGATCCCTGAACTCGCATACCTGATATCCGATCGACAAGTACAACGCTGGGAGCGGGATCATCGCGTCTCTGAAATGTTTTTATGTTACGTTCGCCCGGACCGACACGAACCTAGTCTTGCCAACAACGACGAGTTTGCATCTTTGTTGAGTGAGTTCCGTGATGTATTCCAGGATAGATTGCCCGGTCTGCCTCCAGAGCGCGACGTGGAACATGTTATTGAAACAGGAAACGCTGCTCCACTGTCAAGACCGCCTTTTAAGATGAGTCCGTTGGAGCTGGCGGAATTACGAAAACAGCTGAATGAGCTTCTGGATCTACGCCTAATCCGACCGAGCGTGTCACCATGGGGCGCCCCAGTACTATTCGTCCACAAGAAAAACGGCGAAATGCGCATGTGCGTCGACTATCGTGCGATTAATAGAGTAACAAAACGGAATACGCATCCCTTGCCCCGTATTGACGAGTGTCTCGAGCAACTGGGAGGCGCCAAGTATTTTAGCAGCATCGATCTGAAAAGCGGATATCATCAAGTACGCATCAGAGAGGAGGACATCCCTAAGACGGCGTTTAACACGCGTTACGGCTCGTACGAATTCTTGGTATTGCCGTTCGGTTTGACAAATGCACCACCCACTTTTCAAAAGTTGATGAACTCGGTGTTACATGATTATCTGGACGACTTTGCCATGGTTTACCTGGATGACATTCTTGTCTACAGCAAGACGGCAGAGGAGCACTACACGCATGTTCGTCAGGTTTTAGAACGTCTCCGCTCTGCCAAACTGATTGCCAATCTCAAGAAGTGCGAATTCAATAAGACCAAACTAGAATTTGTTGGCTTTCAGGTAGATGCTCGGGGCATTTCGCCCTCGCCAAGCAAGGTTAAAGCAATCCAAGACTGGCCTCAGCCGACCAACGTGCAGGAAGTGCGTCAATTCATCGGACTCGCCTCACATTACCGGCGGTTTATTCGTAACTTTGCAGCAATTGCCGCACCTATGACGGATTTGACTAAAGGTACCGGAGCGAAAAAGAGAGAAATTAGTTGGACCCCGGAGTGTCAGCAAGCGTTTGATGAAATTAAGGCCCGCATGTGTAACGCCCCTCTTTTGGCACCACCAAACACGAATTTACCATACATAATCGAAACTGACGCTTCAGATTTTGGAATTGGCGCCGTGCTCCTACAAAAAGGACCTGACGGATCCATGCACCCACTTGCCTTTGAATCAAAGAAGCTATCAGCAACTGAGCGCAATTATCCGGCACAAGAGCGGGAACTACTCGCCATACTTCACGCACTCCGCACCTGGCGGTGTTTTATCGAAGGACGAACGTACACAGTGTACACAGACCACATGCCGCTTAAGTACTACCGAACGCAGAGTAAGCCTACCCCACGCCTCACTCGATGGATTGCGGAGCTAGAGCTCTACGACCCAGAGATAGTTTACAAGCCGGGCAAAGACAACCATGTTCCGGATTTACTCTCCCGACGCGATGGTCCTGCCTGCAGTACTGAGGAAAACGATCTTGAACCCGAATATTTGTATGCCGTCAAATCCATACAAGAATCCGACTGGCCAAAATTCTTCGCACGCCCAGAGGACCAATGGCCACCCATGTACCGGGACTTGCTCATCAAACACAAGGATAAATTTGTTGCTCGGAATGGGCAGGTATACCGCATTATCAAAATCGGCAAGAACACCCAGGAAGTACGCTACGTTTTGTTTGCCCGTCGTGCAGATCTTGTACAGCAGTTTCACTCCTCATTTGGTCATGCCGGCAACACTACAGTGTACGATCTACTCCGAAAACGTTGGTGGTGGCCGGACATGCGCACGGACATCCAGAATTGGCTTGCAACTTGCCAACAATGTCAATTGGCTTCTAATGCCAATCGTAACGTTCATCATGCGCCTATGAAGCCTCTTGAGGTGCCACCTGCCTTCGGCCACTGGCACCTGGATTTTATTGGTGAGCTTCCCACGACCGTGCATGGTAATCGATGGATTCTCGTCGCCGTCGATTACATGACTAATTGGACCATTGCTCGTGCTGTTCCCGACGCCACCGGTGAGGCGATTGCCAATTTTCTATATGAAGAAATTGTAATGCGTTTTGGCTGCCCCACTGAAATCTTGACAGACCGCGGTGCAAATTTCATGTCGAAAGTTCTCAGCAACTATCTTGGACGAATTAAGGTGAACCATTCCTTGACTTCTGCTTTTCATCCTCGGACGAATGGGAAAGTGGAACGCACTAATGGCATCCTGAAGCAAATGTTGCGTAAGTATGTCCATGGCCGCATATATCAATGGGACCAGTATCTCGAACCTGCTTTGTTTGCGTGTCGCATTCGTAAACATCGTACCACGGGCTTCAGCCCTTTCTTCCTGGTGTATGGTCAAGACCCTATTCTACCTGGTGATCCAATGCGCCCTTTCTTGGAAACCCCCACTACTACAACTGAGCCAACTGTCTCTCACCCTCATCGTGTTCCCGAAGTCCGGCAATTAAAGGAAGCCCGTCAGCTTGCCACACGCCGCCTTAAGGACAATGCCGCTAAGGACAAGGCTCGCTGGGATTCCATGATTACCCCCCAGAAGTTCCTCATCGGCGACCATGTTTTACTCTGGCATGAGAACAAACTCAGTTTGGAATATAACTGGAAAGGCCCGTACACTATTACCGCTACCAACTACGAAACCAACATCTATAAGCTCAAAGACATGCAGGGCCACGATTACTTGTCCTGGGTTCACACCGACCGCCTTCGACTGATCCACGTCAACTCCACTCTCACTGCTGACCCTTGGTATGATCCTTCGGCTGCTCGAGCTGCTGAACGACGTCATTTGCAAGCAGCCGCACAGTTGTCTTTGTTGCTCGAGGGCGATCAACAGTCTGGAGAGGGGGTATTGTCGTCGCACAAAATTCCCAACGAATTAGAAGGCTCACGACGCCGCAGCACTTCGTGACTAGAATGCTGCGACACTTCGACTACTGCGGCATCCTCTGCTGCGACGCCTCATCGATTATCACAGATTAGAAAAATATATAAATACCCAACACATAGCTAGCAATAAAGGCATCGAAGAAGTATTCTTTTATTATCATCCTTGCATCCTAAACGTCCCTACTGGCCACGGATATATCCGCCAAAAAGTCGACAGATTTGGTTGTCGTAGCACATATTGCTTGACCAATCAAATGTCCTCTTTTATTTTTATCGCTTTTCAGAGTCCTCTCCAAGAAGTGCACGAATAACAATAGCCCTCTCAATGTACGCACAGCCCACATCTATTTCCCTTTTCTCTCTCTTCTCCATGATTATTATTAGATAGCAAAACAGTATAAATATCCAAGTATTTCCATGTAATAAACATCATCGATCCGTTACTCTTTATCTCTATTGTTACGCTTGAGTCGTTGCTATTGGCTACGGTGTAACCGCCAAAATATACGCACGACAATTGGTAGCTGATGAATTTCGATCTACCGATGGACCTCCCTAGAACCAACATCGATATTTGCATCAACTGCAGTGGTTATGGCCATGAATTCGACGACTGTGTTTCAGAACCACCAGAGCGATGCTATAACTGTGGCGGCCATGGTCATGATGAATACGACTGTGCTTCCGAACGAACCTTGCGATGTTACAACTGTGGTAACGAAAACCATTTCGCCAGACAATGTATGCTACCGACTCTACCGAATGAATACCGCTTCCGACCGATTCGACAGCGGCGTCAACGAGCGATGCCCAAAAGAAATTACCATACAACATCACGGCAATATGAGGAACGGCAGGATGATCTGAACACTCCCATAAAGGGCGACTCGGCGTTTGAAAACATAAGTGGCAGTACTATGGACGATTTTACGGAGGCGCAGTATGAAGGCCAATTTGATGAAGACGTTCATTACCTAGACAAACTCTACACCACCAACGAAACAGATCTACCATTATACGACCTGTTCTGCAACGGACGCTCATGCGAGACACTTTTGGACAGTGGCGCATCTGCGACATATGTGTCACCCCGTGTCGTAGAGGGTCTACCTCGCACTCGAATCACCAACCGCCAAGTCCAAACCGCTGGCGGCCACACTCTCAGCATATCAGCAAAAGTTACCCTGATACTCGATGTCGATGGTCTTGTCCACCAGGTTCCTGCATATATCCTCGATACTAAATTTGACTTAATTCTCGGCCGCGACTGGATAAAACGCATGAAGCCTGTACCGGATTGGGAGCTCGACCAGTGGCGTATTGTTCATAACAACACAACACACATTTTACGCCCGAAATACAACCGTGACATCCCGGATCTGGCGTACCTGATTTCTCCTCGACAGCTCGAGCGCTCTGAGCGTGACAAACGCATTGCGTCCATGTATCTATGTTTTGTGCGACCGGAGGATGCCCCATCAGAGACATCACAGGATGATGCTCGCATCAAATCCTTGCTCGCCGAATATGCCGATATCTTCCGCGACAAGCTCCCTGGATTACCTCCCCAACGCGATGTCACCCATGTAATCGACACTGGTGAGGCTGCACCAATAAGCCGACCTCCTTTTAAAATGAGTCCCCGCGAGTTGGACGAGTTACGCAAGCAACTCAAGGAGCTTCTTGACCTTCGCCTCATTCGCCCATCCACTTCGCCTTGGGGAGCACCTGTGCTTTTCGTACGTAAGAAGAATGGAGAGATGCGTATGTGCGTCGATTATCGTGCCATCAACCGAGTAACTCGAAGGAACTCCCATCCACTTCCACGAATTGACGAATGTTTGGAGCGCCTCGGCGGAGCCAAATATTTTTCAAGCATTGATCTCAAGAGCGGATACCATCAAGTCCAAATTCACGACGATGATGTACCAAAGACCGCATTCAACACTCGCTACGGCTCATACGAGTTCCTTGTGCTCCCATTCGGCTTGACGAATGCGCCACCTACATTCCAGAAACTAATGAACTCGGTACTGGGTGAGTACCTCGACGATTTTGCCCTTGTATATCTCGATGATATCCTTATCTACAGTAAGACCGCTGATGAACACTATAAGCATGTCAGACAGGTTTTGGATCGGCTCCGCTCTGCACAACTAATAGCTAACCCGAAGAAGTGCGAATTTTACAAGACTGAGCTCGAGTTCGTTGGGTACAAAGTAACAGCGCGTGGTATCCTCCCATCACCAACGAAGGTGAAAGCGATTCAAGACTGGCCTGTGCCGAAAAATGTCCAAGAGGTGCGACAATTCATTGGTCTTGGATCCTATTACCGGAGATTCATCCGCGACTTTGCTGCGATTGCTTCTCCATTAACAGACTTGACAAAGGGTATGGGTGCGAAACAAAGAGCAATCGAATGGACTCCAGTATGCCAAGCCGCATTTGATGAACTCAAACGCCGCCTAATTGACGCCCCGATCCTGCTGCCACCCAATACGGACTTGCCGTTTGTTATTGAAACAGATGCATCGGATTACGGCGTGGGCGCCGTTCTACTCCAAGCGGGTGAGGATGGGTCGATGCACCCTGTCGCGTTCGAATCCAAGAAGTTATCATCTGCCGAACGGAACTACCCAGCGCAAGAACGTGAGCTGTTAGGTATTTTACATGCATTGCGATCATGGCGCTGCTTTATCGAAGGCCGGCCGTACACGATCTATTCCGACCATCTTCCCCTCAAGTATTTCCGAGAGAAAGGCACGCCGACTCCTCGCCTAACCCGATGGATAGCAGAAATCGAATTGTACGACCCAGATATACGCTACAAACCTGGTGCAGAAAACAATGTACCAGACCTACTATCTCGCCGTGACGGTGTCACAAGCACGGCCACGGATCAAACAATGGAGCCAGAGTACCTTTATGCTGTAAAGTCCTTACAAGAAACCGACTGGCCCAAATTTTATGCAAAACCGGAAAACTCGTGGCCAACCACATACCGCGATCTACTTCTTAAGCACCGAGATAAGTTCTCCGTACGTAATAATTGCGTGTTTCGTAAGGTCAAGGTCGGAAAAGACGTCAGCGAAGTCCGTTACGTCCTTTTTGCTCGCCGCGCCGATCTCGTACAAGAGTCACACAAGTCCTTTGGTCACGCAGGTAATGGCACGCTTTATGATTTACTACGAAAAAGATACTGGTGGCCCGATATGCGGAATGATATTGCGGAGTGGATCGCTGCATGCAAGGAATGCCAATTGGCCGCCAAAGCAGACAAGCACGTACATCATGCCCCAATGAAACCTCTCGACATCCCACCGCCGTTCTCCCGTTGGCACCTCGATTTTATTGGCGAGCTCCCTACGACGGCGAATGGAAACCGGTGGATTCTTGTGGCTGTCGACTCCGCTACCAGCTGGCCTATCGCAAGATCAGTCCAAGATGCCACAGGCGAAGCTATCGCCAAGTTCCTTTACGAGGAAATTGTGCTCCGTTTCGGATGCCCTGACGAAATTGTCACGGATAGAGGTGCAAATTTCATGTCGCAGGTCCTGGCACATTACACTGGCCGGATTAAGATACGCCATGTCTTTACTTCGGCATTTCATCCTCGCACTAACGGCAAGGTCGAACGAACGAATGGTATCCTAAAGCAAATGCTACGCAAGTATGTGAATGGCAAGATACATCGCTGGGATGAATTTTTGGAACCCGCTTTATTTGCTTCGCGAGTGTGTAAACATCGGACAGCTGGTTTCAGTCCATTCTATATGGTTTACGGCCAAGAACCCAAGCTCCCAGGTGATCCTCTTCGACCTTACATAACCATTGACAAGGATGGTAGCAAACTGACCGATGCCGATGCATCCAAGACCCGAATTGCAGCCCTACGTGAACTACGGATCGCCCGAATAGCCGCTGAAGAACGCCTCCGCGCAAATGCCGCTCAAGATAAAGCGCGATGGGATGCTGTGCTAAAACCTCAGGTCTTTTCTGAAGGTGACCATGTTCTCATGCGACACGAAAACAAGTTCGGTCTCGAGTATAACTGGAAAGGCCCATTCCGCGTAATCAAGACCAATCATGATACCGACATATATAAACTCGAAGATATGAACGGCAAAACATACAACTCTTGGGTACACACCGATCGCCTCCGACCCATCTCGATTAAAGACAACCCCCACTGATATATGGTACGACCCGACAGCTGCCCGTGCTGCTGAACGTCGACATCTCGAAGCTACCAACGCCGCCCAGTCACAATTGTCTCTGTTGTTCGAGGACGAACAACACTCTGGGGAGGGGATATTGTCGTAGCACATATTGCTTGACCAATCAAATGTCCTCTTTTATTTTTATCGCTTTTCAGAGTCCTCTCCAAGAAGTGCACGAATAACAATAGCCCTCTCAATGTACGCACAGCCCACATCTATTTCCCTTTTCTCTCTCTTCTCCATGATTATTATTAGATAGCAAAACAGTATAAATATCCAAGTATTTCCATGTAATAAACATCATCGATCCGTTACTCTTTATCTCTATTGTTACGCTTGAGTCGTTGCTATTGGCTACGGTGTAACCGCCAAAATATACGCACGACATGGTTACAACACGACAATACGACAAAATATTACGCTCTCGGACCGGGAATTGAACCCGGGTCTCCCGCGTGACAGGCGGGGATACTGACCACTATACTATCCGAGAAGAGACCTTGTCGAGCATCGCGCGCGGCGAATTCAAGCTCGTTTTATATCTTTCAAATTTATCACGTGATTACCCCTATCTTATCGGATCGACAATTTCACTATTAATTGCGAACACGTTGGAAAGCTCTAAAACAAATCAAGAACCACCTGCACCACCCCCCGACGCCCCCCCTACATCGTTATCGAAGCGGAAAGGATCGGCAGACCTTCCTAAAGCATCAAAAATCCTGCAGATAAAGAAAATCAGGGGCACCCAAACACCTGGCCCCATGCCTAATCTGCCCACAAGCAGCGTGCGTAGCACTCGCCCCTCGCCGGCTGCTCCCGCAACCACCTGCCCCTCTCGCCAGGCGTCACGTTCGCCTACCCGACGCATAGCAACACCTGCTCGTGCAAATGCGCGAGCCAGAACACCAGAGGTTGTTGCAATCGGCAGCACCTCAGACACTGTTGACTCTGTCACTGGCCTGGAGATCTGCAGTCTCACCGACCTCGACCCGCAGCCCTTGCCTCTGAACCTCCCTGCATGGGCTAGCGCCATGGAACGCCGCTTGAACGAACAGGAGCACGCAATTGCTGAGCAAAAGGAGTTTTCAGCCGAACTTGCATGTGTGCTTGCACATAATAAGCAGCTCGAGGCGGAACTAAACGCCGCTAAATTGCTGATTGCCGATCTGCAAGGACAACTTGCCGACCTCGCCTGTGTGCCTCCCCCAACCACGCGCACTACTGCCATTGTCGACGAGGCAATGGAACTAGATCCCCCTGGCACCGCTGCATCACGATGGGCAGCAGCAACAATGCCCCCACCAGCCCCAGCGCCACCAAAAGCGCATCCCACACCAACAACAGCCACCACTGGCGCAGTACATGCAACCAAGACGGCTAACCGCAGCCCTTCTTCCTGGGCAACCATGGCTAAAAAGAACGCTGGCCGCCCTGCCCGCTGAGCCGCGCCCAAACCTGCATCCACCCCAACCATCGCCATGGTTGCATGGGCCAGTCGTGGCTTCCAGCCACGCTCTGATGACCAGACGACGGGTTATACCTTTGTGTACCTGGCCAGTACCTTTCGCATGGCCCACAGCAATGTGTGCAACCGCCTTCGCATCCTTGGTATCAATCAGGCTCGTGTGATTGACGTCCACTTCCCCACCAAAGGGATTGTCGGGCTGCTAGTCCACCGTTCTTTTGAAGAGGAGCTCCTCGGGTGCCTTGACAAGGGTGGCATCTCCCCCGTCCCCTTCGATCCCATCTCGGCCTCGAACCTCATGGATCCCCAGTGGGATACGCTCTCCTCCGCCGACAAGGCATCCAAGGCCACCAACCTTCACCAACGTCGGATTCTGCGCACCTGTTTGGCCACCCACAAGGCGCATGTGGGCCGTGCCATTACTCACTTTTTCGCCGACCCCGGCTATGTGGGACCACATGCTCTACCCGCCGCATTGCTTGCGGAATTCAACAAGGAATGGCCAGCACCAGTGCGCCACCACAAGGTGCTTTCACAATCCGCTGCAGCTGCCGGCTTTCTCGGTACCAGCCCGCCCGCCAGGGAGGACGGCGACGACGACATGGGCGAGGCGATTGCGCAGGACGCCATAATGGATACTCAGGACAACAGCCAAGTTTCCGATTCAAACAATAATTGATGTGTGATCAGTTCACGATTGCACAACTCAACGCATCAGGCATCGATTGCTCGCCTGATGAGTTGATTAATTATTGTTTAGAAGAAAATGTAGATATATTATTATTAACGGAAACTTACCTCACTCAAGGCACACTCACAACATCATGGGCGCAATTTCACAACTATGCGCGGATTCCAGGCAACGCGAGAAGGGGCTTTGGCGGGCTATCGCTCCTGATCCGTCCTGGCTTCCCTTTCCATGTTCATCTACATCAACACCCCAATGAGTACACCATATCATGCTCTATTGGGCCACTCACGCTCCACGGACTCTACCTCCCACCATCACTCGACCTCGCCACATACACCTCCCTCCTCAACCGCCTCCCGATCGACTGCAACACCATCGTATTCGGAGATCTCAACACTCGCCTCGGCAACCAGCTAGGCGATCACGACACCAACCCCCGCGCCCTGGCATTTCACGACTGGCTTATCAGTCATGGCCTCCACGTCTGGAACGAAACATTGGCGCATGGTAAGGCCACCTACTACCAGCCCAATGTTGGCCACAGCATCATCGATCTCTTTGTGTCGCAGTCCGATGCCGTCGTCGCACCTTCGCTCACTGTGCGCGACGATCTGTCGCTGAGCTCCGACTGTTTTATCACGAGCGGAAGTAAGTGAGACTGGATAAAGGTGCTCTTTATTGTACCATGAGCTGCCTCGCTATAACAAATTGGTAAGCGGTGTTTCACGAGCTACTAAGAAGGTCATGTGATCTCCGCTCTAGAGTGATAACTACAACATTACCCCCCACCAGGTTGAAGTCAACCGTCTAATGCCAATGAATCCAAGCATATGCAAGTGAATGAATAAAAGACCAATTCCTAGAAACATCTGCAAAACCCTAAAAAACCCAGTGGGAAAAAACGGGAAAGACGTTTACTTGCGCGAACGCTTAGAGCGCCTAGGGCCGACCGTTTTGGTTGGCTTCCTCTTGTTTCTCCTTGTGTATGGAGCACAGGTGTCCTCAGTTACATTCTGACATGTACTACTAGACTCTAATCTGCCATTCATATTGATAGCAGATTGCCTGCGTTTCCAGTATTTGTCTATAATACTGAGGTCGTTAAAGTTGGTGGCAGGTTCCCACGTGTCATCCTTTGCGGAATAGCCTTTCCAGCGGCAAAGGTATTCATATTTTCCACGTGTGCCTCGATGGTTGATGATTGCTTCAATCTCATAGAACTGATCATCCGATACAAGAGTATCTTTCGAAATGGCTTTGAGATGGTTTACAGGAACGTCACGTGAAAGCAGATCATTGTCTTCATCGGCGAGGACATAACTATTGCCTCTACGACCTACCACAGTGAACGGGCCTTCGTAATTTTGGTCCGTCTTTGTCTTTTTGTCCATATTAAGGATCATGACTTTTGTACCAACCGGATATTGTTCGACAATTCTATGTGTTCTTGCGAAATTGCGTTGGTCAATATCGTGTACTGCTTTGATGCGCTTTCTAATAGCCGGAATGACCACAGATTGCATTTGTGCGACAATCATGTTCCTTTTTTCTACATCCTTCATTGAAGATTCGGATGACTTTTGCTTGGTGTAGTCCACAAATTCATTCGGTTGTCTACCAAACATGAGTGCAAAAGGTCGGCTGTTATGAAGCCGGCTATACTTGCAATTGATTGCATATTGTGCAGACGGTACATAAAGATCCCAATCATGCTTGACACCTTTTAAGGATTTCATGATGACCATTTTTGCAGTGTGTACCCATTTCTCTGCTACACCATTTGCACTAGGGTGATAGGGTGTTACACGGCGATGATCGACGCCACAACAATCCAGAATATTATCTACTAATTCATTAACAAACTCCCTGCCATTATCAGATTGCAGTGCTCTGGGGAATCCAAAATCACAAAATATTTGCACCAGCTGCATTGCAATTGTCAGAGAGGACTTGTCAGGTATGGCGCGTAGAACACAGAATCGAGTGAAGATATCCACCAATACGAGCATATAATTGTTGCCTCTTGCAGATGTAGGAAATTCTCCTAGGTCGATAGCCCAATGTGCTGCTGGTTCATTAGAGTAAACATTACGTAGCGGATGGTACCCACGCTTCGTGATGGAGAATTGTTGGCAAGTTTGACATTTCGAAACCAACTCTAGAGCTTCTTTCTGCATGTTTGTCCAGTGTATACCCTCATTATGTAGGGTCTTGACTATGTGATCCACACCAAAGTGACCCAACAGATGCGCTTTTTCCAACAACTGTGTCCGTTCATTCTCTGGTGGCGTCATGTACTCTGGTCGCGTGACAGCTGCGACTGTGGGAGTTTTCAAAAGCACAGGCGTATTTGAGACATTACCCCTCACCAGCTCTTTTTCCGGAGGGAACAGACGAGAAAGAGCGTCAGGCAACACGTTAAGTACACCAGGACGATGCACAACCGTGAAATTGTAATCGCAAATGGCATCTAACCATTGGACCATCATAGGATTAGCAATGGGTTGCGTGTGTAAATAGACGAGGGCTTTGTGGTCCGTGTATAATGTGAATGGACAACCCCACAAGAACTGATGAATTTCTTGAATGCATACACAACGGCCAGCAACTCTCGCTTCGTGACAGAATAGTTGCGCTCTGATGGCGACAACGCGCGCGCAACAAAACCAATGTAGCATGTTCGATTTCCACGCGTTTGGTACAAGACAGCACCAATACCACTATTTGAGGCGTCAGTTGCGACTTCAAAAGGTAAACTCAAATCTGGGAGACTGAGAACAGGTGCGCTTTGTAATAATTTTTTGATGGCTTCAAAATGACGGAGGTGTGATGGTGTCCATAGATCTTTCAATGATCCAGCATTACGTAGGCTATTCAGCGGTGCCGTCAACTGAGAGATTTTGGGTAGATGGTCGCTGAAATAATTAACTAAGCCCAGAAATCTTTGGATGTCTTTACCGATTGGGGAATGGGCCATGTCATAACATTGGACACTTTCCGGGGATCCACCGAGACTCCTCGGGCACTAACACAGAAGCCAAGTAGGTAGACTGACTGCTGTGCAAAATGGCATTTGTCTGGGTTGAGAATCAAGTTGACCTTTGTGAGACGCTCTATAGCATCTAACACATGTCCACGATGTTCTTCCATGGAGTTTGAGAACACAACAATGTCATCAACAAAAGCAGTGACATAACAACATCCCGGAACAACAGGTTGATAACCCGTTGAAATTTAGATGATATGGGTTTAAGTCCGAACGGACAACCTTTGAACATATACTGTATATCGTTGAAAGTGAAGGTAGTCTTATGTTGATGTGGTTCATAAATCTTGAAACGGTGAAACGCATTCTTCAAATCCAATGTGGTAAACACACGAGCGCCGCGCATTTTCAAGAACACATCCTTGATCAGAGGAAGCGGAACCGATCATCAGGTAGTAAATTGTTGATATGCCGAGGGTCCAGGCATGGTCTACGATCACCAGTATAATTGCCTTGAGCATCTTTCTTTGGGGCGAAAGTAAGAGGACTATTCCATCCATTGTTACGTGGAGCCAAAGTGATAATATTATCTGCTAACCACTTGTCAATCTGTTTCTGCAACACGTCATGCAAAGCATATGGCAACGGATACTGCCTTCTATGTGCAACCTTATTAGGGGGAGTGTCTAAATAAATAAGGGAATTACTACGCGCACAGAAAAAATTGACCTCGCGCACAGAAAAAATTAGGTAGTTTAGGAACCCACCCCGCGCACAACCTTGCGCACAATCTTGCGCACAATCCTGTACAAAACCCTCCGCGCTGAATGGTAGCGCCCAAATTGACATGTCTCTTAACACTACATCAATTTTTGAAGATGTCCTTTGAAATCTTTTTACATCGCTATGCTTGTGTTATTAGAAGCAGTGTGTACTAGCACTCTCTAATAATCAAAGATAGAAAAATATCACTTTCCATATATGAAAACTACGCCGCGTATGTACTTCTGTACACATAGTAGGTCACAATGAGTCAGAACAGCCATACTCAGAAAAATATTGATATGGAAGTACACATATGCAACTTCTGCTTAAGTTTTAGTTGGATAGATAGTGATAGAGGGGACTGCTGGACCATTATAGAGTATTTAGCGGTATTGGAGCTCGCACCCTGTGAGTCATGGATTTTGCTAGTCAATGCCACTGTGAAGCCATATCTAGAAACCGGCAATACTGATTGTGGAAACTTGTCAAAGAGCAAGTCCCATAAAATGACTAACATCATATCATCAATGACTCATGTACTTACCACCCTTCATATCACAGACATAGAATAATATACCAGAAGTATAAATATGTGTGAAAACTGGCTATACACTTATATTTCATTCCTCTACGTAAAAATGGAAAATATTATTACCACGTCCTATGCTACTCGTAATGAACTCCAAAAAGCCATCCGTGAACATGCTATTGCAAATGGCTTTGATATATCTATTAAAGCCAGCGGGACCAAGAATAAAACGTCATTTTGCTATTTCCAGTGTATCCATGGAGGCCGGCACCGTCCACACCGCAGTGACAGAAAAACGACATAGAGGAATACCAAGAATTTCTATCCGGCAAAAAAGAAGCAATGTAGGAAAATGACTATGAAATTTGACAACCTGTATATTAAACATGAGAATTTCTGAAAGTGATAGCTACCTCTGCTCTAACGGCATTACGAAGAAATTTCCAGTGCGCACGACCAAGAAGTTTGCATGTCCCTGGAAGATATATGCTACCTGCAAGGCTGGAGGTGTATGGACTGTAAAGCCAGACAGGTCCCTTGTTGGCTACCATGAGAACCATGTTTTGTCCACAGATCCCCTTATTTATTCGAACGCGCGCAAGCCGAGTGGCGATAAACAGGCAAAAATTATGGAGATGGTCATTAGCGGAATCAAACCTGCACAAATCATCCGCATGACAGGCGACCTTGAAGGAAACGCAACTATGATAGCCAAGGACATATACAACATTCAACAGAAGGCAGCAAGAAAAGATTTTGATAATCAAGTCCAGCAAGTATATGATTATCTTTTGGCAAGAGGGTATAACTTGCGCTATGGCGTATCGGATGGTCTCATGTCGTCACTTTTCATCACACATCAATCATCAATCGAGCGCACCAATCTTTTTCCTGAAGTAATCATCATTGACACGACCTACAAGACCAATATCAACAAGATGCCACTCGTGAATATTGTTGGTGTTGACAATTTAGCTTCAGCCAATAATATCCGATCTCCTCGCACCTTTTTCATTGCAACAGTACTTCTCTCCGATGAAAAAGAGCCATCCTACACCTGGGTATTGGAGACATTGAAATCAGTCGTATTTCAACGGCCAGGATATCCAGAAAGCACTCCGGGGATATTTGTGACAGACGATGATAAGGCCTTGCGTACTGCTCTCCGAGCCACCTTCCCAGCCAACGTCCATATCCTTTGTGCCTGGCATATTAGCAAGAATTTCAAAGCTCATGCAGCTGGATGCTTCAAGATTGAAGATCTCCAGATCTATGAGGATATCGTATCACAGATGGTGTATAGCCGAGAGGAGGATGCTTTCAATTCTGCACTTGAAAGGTATCGCGAGCTTGTGAGAGATACAAAGAAATCAAAAGAACTTGGTAGCTATATTGATGGGTACAGTATAATACGTTCTTGTGGCAAAAAACTCAAACACTAACTTTCAACTGTTTTAGGCTGCTATCATACAAAGCGATGTGGGGCGGACCATGGGCAGAGTCTCACTTGCACCTTGGAGCCAGGACAACGCAGAGAGTTGAAGGCGCTCACTGGGGACTGAAGCAAATCTTGATGAGTCCTGGTGGAATCATGAAACTCATTAGCAGCATACATCAATGGCTCACAAAACATGTAAGGAGATATATATATATATATAATTGAAAAGAACCTTATATTCATGTACACATCTAGGATTTGGACAGACATACTGCATATAACAAAGAAGCCTTAACAAGAATTGTGTACAAGGAACATATACAGCACAATACTGATACCGCGATGACCAAAGCTCTCGGCCAATTACAAGGTGCCATATGTCAATTTGCAATTATTCATATTCGACAAGAGCTCCTCATGTCATGGGAGTTAGATACAAAGGTTAAGGACCGGAATTGCCAATGCAAGTATTGCGTAAATTACAAGCTTCCATGCCGAAACACCCTTCCTCAAAAAGGGGAGGTCATAGAACCATCGATTATTGCACGACGATGGCATTTAAAGAGCAGTGTGCCTTCAGAACAAGGTATTTTGTAATATCGTCTAGGGAAGGATCTATGGATTTCTTTAAACAAGTCATGGATCACTTCCTAAATCGCCCATGTCAGTGGCTAATTTGAATGAACTAGGACGTCTTGGTCTACTTCCATTGAGTGACATGGATGCAACTCTGATAGCTGAAAAATACAGCAGCGCTAAATCCATGCTCGACACCGTTTATTTATCGTGCACTGATGACCAACAGCGTTCAGACCTGATTTGCGCCCTTGAGAACCTCGTAAATACATTCGCACCAACTACCATAGACAACTTACAGTTTCCAAGCCAGCTCAAAACAAAAGGACGGCCTAAGGGTACGAAAGGAGCACGGCTTCCATCAGCTTTTGAACGAGTCGAGCAACAAGAAAAGAATACTACAAACGAAGGTACTCCTCCATCGCAAAAGAAGTCCTATCGCCAAAAATACGATGAGGATGAAATCTGGCCAACCCAACCCCACAAAAACAAAGACTGACGTAAGTATCCTTATATCTGCTTTGTGTGTTTTCGCCACTCACGTTTTTCATTTCTCTACATGATATTATAGTCTCCACAATTCAACTGAAGTACATCCTGACTTACCCGCAGATGCTACTATTTGCAAAGTTCCAATTGACGGTGATGGATGGTGCGGATTCAGAACTATTGCTTATACTCAGCTCGGCTCCCAGGATTTGTTCCTTGAAGTGAAAAGACGGATGTATCAGTATGTTGTTGATAATCGTGAGCGCTGCAAGCAGGTTATCTGTGCATCCTCCGATAGTGAGCTGGAAATGCTTATTACCAGAATGTCCTACGGGGTCACAGAGGACACGCGGGATTTCGGCAACCAATCCTGTCCAACAAAGTACTGGTTCGACGCATCAGTAGATTGCCAGCTTGCAGCTGAAGTTTTCAACCGCCCCATCGCAGTATTTTCATCAGGCGGCACAATTAACCATGAATCACGATTGTACCTCCCTTTTCAGTTACCAGCAAAGATTAAACTGGCACCTATAATAATGCATTATGTCCACAATTGCCACTGGGAAACCATCCGGATCAAGTCATCAATCACAGTGGAATGGCCGCCAGCATATGGGCATGCTAGCAACTGGAAGAAATATGGTTTACCTGGGCACTACAAAACAGTCTGGAGGCATTTACATATCAAGAAATTTCCAGCAGCCAAACAGCCAGACATAATTGTTTTAGACTAGTGTAAATTTACTATGCTATCTCTCATTGACCTTTCTCCATTCTTCTTTTCATTCACATATCCAATACTCCAGTTTTTGCTGATAAACGCTTGATTTTAATGTTCACCGGTATTGCGCTAAGCTAAAAGGGTCTCTTAACTGCACCTCAAAATTATAGTTTCTCTATGAAAAACGTCCTATAAAAACCACCTCGTAGGAGCAGGTATAAAATATGGCTGAAAATTTGTTTCTGCCTCGCGCCTTCAGCACTGCACGGCACCGATTTGCCATACTTGCTACAGAATTTGATCAAACCACTATACTGATATTAGCCAATTCTTCATGCAGGGCCGCCTCTAACTGATCAATAGTGGTGATGCTTGATTTCCTCTTCCCAGATCTTGCTAAGGATATTCAATTACGTTGAAATGAGTGCTTTGGGCTGGCCACCTCCCAAAGCCGGTAATCTTAGCCTTGGCTATCCACTATTTCGCGTATGAGCCAGGTGATAATTAGCTCCATTCTCTTGAATATGAAACCATGCTCCTGATCTTCTTCCAATTTCTCAAATGATGATAGGAAGTGCGCACTGAGGCACTTGATGTACTTGACTTGATTTACATTGACCTGCAATATAACCGAAGCACCTAATTCTCCTGCCCAAAAGCAGCGCAAAACCATTGGTGATCCCCTGCCATACTGGCGTATAGGCAGAATCTACTTCGTCAAGAGCTACTCATTTTTTCTCATAACTCTCGCGCCGCTGTCATTATGCTTTCGGTAGAAATGAGACTCATCAGACCAAATGACCTTCTCGGATTTGCTTGTGACCAAATGAATTTCATATTAACCCATTTCATTCTGCTCATTGATGGCGAACAGGCAGAAAAGGCTTTACTATGTGGCTGCATGAAAAGAGCTTTGGGACTTTAAGACATTTCAGGCCATCTCGCTGAAAGGTTCTACATATGTGTTAGTTACAATTTCCAGATGTTTAATCAAGAGTTTGAATACCTCTTTTTTGGCAGAAATTGTAAGGTTTTTTCTGTAAAAGCTACTGGCGCTCAGAACGAGGTTTTATAGTAGTGAACTCTTCGCCGCGTAGAATATCGCCAAACATCGCCCCACTGTTGTCTTTGCCATTCCAAAGTTGTCACTAATCTGCACGTAATTCATCCAGCATTTCTTAGCCTGCAAACCATTCCGGTGGTGAACTCTGTAAGGTCCGTATCATGGCTTCTGGATGTTTATAATATTTGTGAGTGACATGGAAACTTAATGTGAAATGTGGGGAAAGGAATAGAAAGGAAACTGTATGCGGCTGAGTGTACCGCTTCAGTGCAGAGGGTTGTGTATGCGCAAGGTTGTGCGCGGGGTGGGTTCCTAAACTACCTAATTTTTTTCTGTGCGCGAGGTCAATTTTTTCTGTGCGCGTAGTAATTCCCAATAAATAATTGACTCAGGCATTGTACAGAAAGATGACATAGGAATGTTTCCATTACGTTCCATAGCAGGACGAATTAAATCCATGAACTGCATGTGCTCAGTCGTCGTGCCAGCTGGAGACGCATTGGGTTCTTCTTCAGCAACAATTGGATCAATTGCTTTTTGCGTATTGGGACGAATCCAACCTGTTGCCATACCTCCAACAAACAAACCAATGTGCTGCCATATGTCAATGCCCAAGATAAGGCCAGTTTCATCCTCTACATCCATGACCTCAAACTCATGTTGCACTGATTTCTCATTGTGAATGATGTTAAGGTTGACGATGCCAATACGAGCAACCGTTTCCTTTTTGACTGCTAGTTTTATTTCACCCTCGGCAGGTTGAATAGACCACTTGAAAGAGGCGCACAAAGAGGGGCTAACTGCGGATATCGTCG
This sequence comes from Dichotomocladium elegans, assembly GCA_025716815.1. Lineage (NCBI taxonomy): Eukaryota > Fungi > Mucoromycota > Mucoromycetes > Mucorales > Lichtheimiaceae > Dichotomocladium > Dichotomocladium elegans. Next base: position 34,263 of record JAIXMN010000057.1, read on the forward strand.
CAGCACTGTCAACCAAGGCAAACAACTCCTGATCATTCACAATAACAGGAACATGGTAAGTCTTCGCTTGAACTGAGTTGGTAGTACCCATGGCAAGCAACTTACATTGCTGACTGAGGTTGTCAAGCTCAGCATCAATGTCTTGCATATGGACATCATGCTCCATTGGCCACTGCAAATCAGCAAGAGCATCCTCGTCGACACCCAATAAGCTCTTGTCAACTTGCAATCGGGGTGCGATATACGTTTGAGTGCTGACGGATAATGCGCTCGTGTTGGGCGCCGAAGACGAACCAAAGGCCGGGATTACAGCACCAGATGCCGAAGCGACTGGAGCAACACGAGCAGAAGACGACACAGCCGAAGCGTTGAAACCTGACTTCTTAGGTTTCACCACACGCGAGAACGCGCGGACCACTCTAGTTTCCTGAGGCTGATGACGTGAGCCTCTCACCTCCTTGCGCTTATCTGCGCATATGTGTCCTGGCTTCCAGTTAGGAGCCTGGCACCGATAGCATGCAGTTCTATCGAATTTGCGCTTTTCCTTGTGTTCCCCACAGGGGCCAGGCGAGCGCGACGCCGAACGACCAGAGTGGCGGGAGAATCGGGACGAGCGGGACATGGAGTCACCACCAGAAGAACGTTCACTAACCCCGAATAGAGCCATAGGCTCAAAATAGGTGCGAGCAATAGCAGCTACTTGTACTGCTGTTGCTCTCTCCTCCAAGGGCACACGCATCAACTTTGCAATTACCTTCTTATTCATGCTACCTGGAAAAGAGCCCACTAAGATAGCAGCTACCACCGGTCCATCTTGGAAACCTGCCTGCATGCACAGGTCCTGGAACCGGGCAATATGCTCGTCATACATTACCCCCTTGCTCAACCGGAGTTTGACGAGTTCGTCAGCAGCCAAAACACGTCGGTCTTCGTCCAACGCACCATACTGCTTCAGAATCACTAGACGCACTATCGACCATGAAAACTCACGGCAGTTGCGCAGGGTACTCATGTACCACGTGCGCTGACGAGGCGTGATGCACAAAGGCAACAAGTGAAACCAGTCAAGATCGACGTCAAGGTTGTGGGCTTCAACAACCATTTGAAACTCATAAAGAGCTGATTCCACGTCCAGTTGGACAGGACGCTTGGGGTCAACCACCAAGTCTGGCCACTGGAAATAAGGAAGACCAGTCGGAATGCCCGAGGAGTTCAATACTCCATTATGAGGCGAGACCAACGATTCCAAATGAATGGTTCCAGGGGGAGCATGGCACGCATAGCGCACCGCTAACTCCTTCAAAACAGCCATTCTGCTGAAGTTCGCCTCCTCTCTTCTTGCTTCATCGTGTTTCGCCAAGACCGACAGTTCCTGCGCCTGGACAAAGAGTTGGTTCACCGAAAGTGATGCGAAGTCATTGGTGATGGCGTTGGTGTTGGCGATGGTGGCAGACATGGTAAGAGAATTCACTTAAAAAAAATGTTTTATCACGAGCGGAAGTAAGTGAGACTGGATAAAGGTGCTCTTTATTGTACCATGAGCTGCCTCGCTATAACAAATTGGTAAGCGGTGTTTCACGAGCTACTAAGAAGGTCATGTGATCTCCGCTCTAGAGTGATAACTACAACAAGCTGCATCCAGCCTGGTGGGGGGTGATGTTGTAGTCCTCCTGTTCATGACACTGCACTTGCACAGTCAGTAGTGAGCGGAACTGCTATTCATCCAACAATTCCCGCAAGTACGTCTTGATGCCCTGACTTCTTCCATCTCACATCTATCCAATCGGTGATTTCCTCTTAATGAAGACGGAGGGAACAATCGCCCGGAATATTAACTACAGATGGAGAGTAGCAGAGAAGCGGTGTCAACGGCTAACACTTGTTCCGGCAAAGCTAACATGGTCCATCCCAACGCATATAAAAAGAGAGTTGTTTTTATTCAATAAAGAGGATCCCGTCTCAAAGACTCGATTTTGACTCATTGGTTTCTACTTGCCACTAACTCTCTACACAACAACACAAAGACTCATCTATAGCCTTGATTGAAATGTTCTTGCTGCTATTGCCTTTTAATTTGACAAAAGGGTAGCAACGAAATACTAAAATTTGTATTCGAATTTGAAGCAAAAAAAAACGAAAAACCTAGACCGTCTATATGAACAACTAAAATTTGTGGCAAAGTTCTTCTTGAAAATCCTGTATTTATACTAGCTATGATGTGTAGGACCAGAGTTCAGATAGCCTTGGACGTTGAGATACTGACTGGAAATTAATAAATGCAGTCGATATGGTGCATTTCATTTATAATAGCCACAAACCTTATTTTGTTTCAATTTTCATATTCAAACTCAGATAATATATATATGGATGTGTCTAATACTAGTCATGTAAGCCAACACGACGATGGCTCTTGTAGATACGAGTTGAGAACTTTCTAACATGCTCTGCAGCCTCATTAGCATCCATGTCATTAGAATAAGCCTCAATATAGCGCCAATGTCGCGGATACAGGGCAGACAGACAAGAAAGTGTAGCGCAGGAACAAGACAGGAGAACAGAAGGCAGGCACAGACCTAGAATGGGTTGGCAGTGATAGTGCTGGCAATGGAGTAGAGGGAAAGATCAGGAACTACTCTAGAGAACAATACTATACTACTAACCAGAATTGTGCCTGACAGAAAAGAATCAAGACAAGACAGGACAAGAGATGGAGGACAAGACAAGAACTACACTACGGGGGGTGGGTGTTAGGTACTCCCAATCACACAGCATGCACCAATTCGGATAGCTACCAGGAACAAGGCAGAGCCCAAGAGGCAGGACAAAGGATAGGTATGAATCGATAGACCGGATAGACAGAGAACTGATGACCAGGGATGATATATGATGAAGGATAATCTGATGATATTTTATTATAACAAATACAAGGGTATTTATACTAGATCTTATGGGAGAGGCGTATGGGATATACTGAGGTTCGTTGCAATGACTTGAAGAATTAATAAATGTAGACGGAGTAATAAATGCAATCGACCAAAATTAATGCAACCAGGACAATAAATGCATTCGTGAAAGGGGTACCCAGGGTAAGGGGCGAACGCTCTCGAATAATCTCATTTTGGGTCGTGACAGCCAAGCCTTATTGTAGTATCGGCGGATTGTTGTGGGAGTCTGGTTTGGAGGAGAAACAGAGTCAAGGAAGCTCGGGAGATGTTCTTTTAGACTCTTGAAAGAATAGTCGCACCGTGCTCGAGCTTCACACTTTGCAGCGCTCCAATAGCGTTCAATCCAATTGCATTCACAATGGAATTTTGGATAAAGCTCAAATATATGGCCACTATCCTCCACTGCTTCCTGCAATGCCGTCCGCTGCGCTGTGAAATCAGGCTGTGCTGCAAGCAAATGTTTTGCGCAACATTTTGCATCGTCTGCCGCATCGTTTTTGCACTCCATTCTCCATACTTTGTCGGGACGGTGGGGGTCTTTATCAAACCAAAGTCCACGCTCTTTCAGAATCCTTTCAATTCCTTTGAAGTATTCTACTTCTTTCTTCTGTGAGGTGACTATCGTATGGCCGTGTTTACGCTTCTTAATGTTCTCATGTCGTTTTATGTACATGCTCTGAGGAACATGCATTGGCGCACCGTCATGACCTGTTGCAACGAAATAGCCATTCCGAAATCGGTACTTTTCGCCTTCTTCGATGCGTTTCTCAGATTTTGTCATCCTTTGAACCAAAAGAGCATCTGCAGCAAAGGCATTGTGATTGCTACTCTGGTCAAACAAGAACAGGGCTCTACAACCAGGATGCAATAGTTCAAATAACGGGATGACGGTGATTTGCAGTTGGTGCAACATATGTTCACTGGCCCAGTATCCCTCACGCCCAGCGCCAGCTTCGAAGAATTGTCGGGAGATAAGATCTCCATGTCTCATTGTTCCATGACATGGACACTGGAATTCACTGACCATAATCGACATGCCAGGACACTTATTCCGCATTACAGTTTCACCGGCTGCCAGCCACAGAACTTGCTTGCCATCATTGGCATAGAAGGTCGACTCATCATGAGTTACCATCACCAGCATCTTTTCTCCAGGTGCAAGAATTGGTGGTGCAGTGGATGGCGTAAACAGACGATAATAAGTCGTGAGACTCGAAGGTAGTGAACTTTATCAGAGAAAAGAACAACGATTCGTAATATGAGTGTACGTCTGTATAAACCAAACTGCCAGCGGAGTGGCCCTCACTACTAAAATTATTCTACTTTTGATATCGCGACACAAATCACTCAGGACACGACAGGTGGTATAACTTCATCCATCAATTCCCCTTCGAAGTGTTCTGTCATTGTCCGGTAGGCCGTCATGCGTCGTGACCATTCCTTACAGTACACAACGACATCTTCCCTTTCATGGCCGTCGTAATAGACGTCTTTGGTGTTACGCCGAAACAAGAAGCCCCATTCGTTCATGTATCGCCAAAGGGTTGTTTCACTCACACTTCCAGGTACACCAAATACATCTGGAATTGCTGATTCATTGACAAACTTCAATATAATAATGATATTTCGCTTGTCAGGTAACTGTTCACGAATCCACTTGCAGATGTTGTCTGAGAGGTGCTCATCAGACAAAACCGAAATCCTCTTGCTGTGTATTCCTTGGCGGTGAGATGATACAATCCCAAATTGAAGAAATTCTTTTGCCCAGTGATGGATAACCTTGGGGCGGTAATCTTGCGAGGGTGTATGCCAGATATCTTTGGCAGTGTCCTGCGACGCAGCAATTGCTTTCTTACCAGCAAGACGATACACAAGGTACCTGTGTACTGCTTCAAGCTTACACAACTGGAAAGGGCTGATGGAATCTCCGGCATTGGATGCTGAAATTCGAGGTCTTATAAGCTCTTCCAGCCTATTGATAGCTCCAGCAATAAGCTCTTCCTCATATCGATCGTCTTGGTTCGTCTGACGTTGCTGGCAGGTAAAACCGAAAGCAGAAAGCTTCTGCGACATGCTTGCGGCGATTTCCATCTCCTTTCTATGGCGCCAGATAGTTGTCCGAGAGTCCTTGGAATATGTGCCTCGCAGGTGGCTATCGGCTTTCTCATTCCACACCAATGGGAGGGCAGCAGCAGCAGCGACTGCATCTCCAGAAAGCCCCAAAACATCCCAATCTTCAACATCTGGGATCAGATCCTCTACCATCTCAGTCTCTCCAACAGGAAATGGCTGAGGAGCCAATTGCCCTGTTTCATTTCGTTGTCTCTGCTTCAAAAGCTTTTGACGTTTGGATAACGGTGCCATGATATGATAGTGATAAGGAACTACGAAGATTTTTTTCAGGCCCGTGACAAGATCTCCACATATTATTTCAGTCAGCCGCATAAGCTTAATATCTCCTCAGGTAGTTTATATTCCTTCGTCAATATTTTTAGATACATCTATTGGTTCTTAAAGAGTGCTTTTACCATGTTGTATCATTAAAATATTATGGAAACTGCTGTTAGGAAACTGATATATGTAGAACAATCATTGTACGGGTAATATATGTTCCGGTTGTCATGGAAAAGCATATAACCGGGTTGCTCTCGATTTATATAGAGCCCAAGCAAGGCAATTTCATCTCCGCTATTGAGTTACAAACTCCGTAGTGTGTTTCAATTTCCTTGAAAACCCACCCTTCCAAGCACTTTATACCGATTTTTGAACCTCCATAACTTTTTAACAAAGGGCAATACTACAATTCTGGTCCAATAGATTTAATCTATAACGCAAGGAGAACAATGTTATCAGATTAGAATTATGAAATACTGCCTCAATAATTTTTTATCAGCATTTAAAAAATTTGATTTTTTGTGGCTATTATAAATGAAATGCACCATAGATTGGGGAATTGGCCAGGAAGCAAATTAATGCAATGAGGGTGTCCATTGCATGAATGAAAATGCACGACCCTAAATGATTCCCATTTTGGTCATGACAGGTGCTTTAGTTGTTTTTTATGGTGGACAGTTAGAATACGATGAGACTCGTGGATGTCTTTTATTCGAATGAAATCAGAACTAAGATCCTCCATCGCTACACATTTATCTACTATTTATATGATTTATGGCAGAGGTCCTAATTAGGTCAACTGGCTACTCCGTCTTACACGGGTACTCGGAGATGGTAGCACTATTACAGATAAGGTGCTTGTGTGTGTATCGGTGACCTCTATCATATGTTATATGTCCTTGTTCCTTTCAGACCATCCTCACGTCGGTAAAACCTCATAAAAACCCAGTGGGAGAAAAATAGAGGGAAAAAGACTGTGGAAATGGATCTGGTTATAACGCGGCGTCATGGATCCTTCAATCCATAATCACCTATGCGACACCGGCAAGGAGAGATGTGAGCTCTTCAACAAAGTGATTGTGCACAAGGAGGGCTGCGACCTGACGAGAGGGAAAATGGATATCGAGTACGCGGCCATTATCCACTTTCAGGACCCAGAGGATTTGACGCATGTTGGTGATCGTCATTCAGTGTCTACATGGCACATACACGTATTGGTAGCCCTGGTTGTCCGGGATGGTGGTGAGGCGTCGCGTGGCTGCTTTAACAGCACGTTTGGATGGCGGTTGTTGGCGCTGGTGGCGAGGTGCTCGGCGAGCAGCTGCTGCGTAGCTGTTAGGACTCGTTTCCAGACTTCGGGCAGGATTTAGTGGGGCGTGTTGTGATGCATAGATGGAGACATCAGTGGTAGGCTGTGCCACGGGCAGTGGCGCAGTTGTAGGCACAGGTGGGGGACTGTTAGCATGAAGGGCTGCAATAGTGGCCTGTGAATCTGCAAGAGCTTGTTCCAGGCTCTCGATGCACTTGAGGAGTCGAGTGTTCTCAGCTGCAACCGTGGCAAGGTTTGAAAGGCCCTTTTCAGCCACCGTGAGGCAGGCAAGGATCTCACAGATACAATCTGGCATGTTAGGTCGGTATGTAAGAACATACCTGGATGCAATTCAGTGTCGTCGGGTTGGACTGTGTCCATGTTGGTGGGGATAGACATGGCAGTGGGCGTGGCGGCAGGTTGCACAGGTTGCTTTAGGATTCTTTTAGTGGGTTTTTTGTTTTTTTCTTGTGCAGAGTGGTTGGCCAGAGTGATAGCAGCAGTGACCTGCGTGTGTATAAATTCAGGGCTGCATGATCCACAATGGAACATTGGTGCAGCTGGTTCATAGGCCAGGTTCGTTTTGGCAGACATATTGATCGTTCCAATGTCTGCGCAGGCCGAGTTGGGGCACACGATCGACGTCTTTGCACTGGAGAAGTCAAGGCAGAGCTGGCAAATAAAGGTGGTGGAAATAGCAGGCTTTAAACTACCCGAGGCAGCCCACTTTGAACCAGATGAGCCCAAATCCTTTTTCTGAGCACCCATTTCAGGGGTATTGATGGCAGGCTGAGCGATGGTGGACCTGATGCTAGAGCTGCGGTTCTTTTTGAAGGTAGGGATGTGAGACAGACAGTCTGGGATGTGGGATTGATGGCATTTGGTGCTGATGACTGAGATGGGAATTGGCAATTGAGATGTGGGACTGGTCAATCTGCCAATATCGACTGGGATTTCGACGGTATAAGTGTTAGGTAATGCAGGCAACTGTTCCTGTGCTGTTTGTTGTGTGTTTTTGCTAGTAGGTTGTTGTATTTTAGAGGAGGAGAGAAAACTTCTTTGTGTAACCAATTAAAAAATGTGTTGGAAAGCGAATGTCGTGGACGAACGGAGTTTTGGCTCCAGGACTGCCAAATCAAGGCAAAGATTCAAGCCCAGAAATCCCGGTCGACCCAAGCACTCAATTCGAAGCACGTGATCCCAAACATCCCTCTTGTCACGTGCCTTTCGGAAGCTAAAATGCCATGGCGCTTCCTGGCATCTTCTGGAACTTGCTCCACGATTACTTCCCCACCACACCAGTCATGTCACGTCGACTCTTCTAGAAAAAGGATGTCTCTAGAACCATCAGTAGCTTTTGCTAGTATCTTCTTTAGACATTAGTATAAATATCAGCTGTATCCTTTACTACAATAAAGAACAGTCAATCTATCTACTCTTATTCTTATATTCCGCTTCCTCCTGAAATCAAGGCTTCCTCGGCGCATATCCTCTTGTTTACTGCTAGTTTGAGTACTCTTTGGGCTGGATAAAGATATTATTACAAAAGCGGAAAGAGACAAGACAACTAGGAAACAAGAAAACCGACACGAAAGAAGTGTGACAACATGGCCGAGCGGTTAAGGCGTGAGACTCGAAATCTCATGGGCTCTGCCCGCGCAGGTTCGAGTCCTGCTGTTGTCGTTAGTTTTCTATTTTGCGTGTGTCGACTATTTTTGGCGGATAAACCTTAGCCAGCGATAGTGATGGGCAGTGATAATTAATGTAGTAGTATTCCCCGTTTTATTTACGACAAACACCCAGGTATTTATATTAGTTAAAGTGGAAGGGCCAGTCCGGTATCTTCATACTCATTGCCATGGCTTAACGAATTAATAAATGTAGACGGGTTAATAAATGCAACCCGGACAATAAATGCAGTCGACAGGGACGTCGATGGAGTCAGGGGTAGATGTTCTCCAATAATCCCCTTTTTGGGTCCCTACAGCAAGTCGATCTGATTGGCTCCAGAATTCATACGCGACAATACCCCCTCCCCAGAAGGTTGGTCGTCCTCGGACAACACGGATAACTGGGCATTGGCGGCAGCGGCGGCTTCCAGATGGCGTCGTTCGGCAGCTCGAGCAGCGGTCGGGTCATACCAAGGGTCTTGTGTGACTGGAGAACCAGTGTGGATAGGTCGGAGGCGATCGGTGTGGACCCAGGAGGAATATCCGCGGCCTTGGAGGTCACTGAGCTTATATATGTTGGTGTCGTAGTTGCAAGCGAGAACTCGAAAGGGGCCCTTCCAATTATATTCGAGACTCAATTTGTTTTCATGGCGTAGAAGCACGTGGTCACCTATGGAGAACTGCTGCGGCCGGATAAGTGCATCCCAGCGAGCTTTGTCTTTTGCGGCATTATCGTGAAGACGTTGTGTGGCGAGCTCCCGAGCTTCTTGTAATCGACGGACTTCCGGAATACGAACCGACGTGGGCGTAGGGTTAGGCGACAATGGGGTGGAGTTATCAAGGAAAGGTCGGAGCGCATCACCGGGGAGCCTGGGTTCTTGCCCGTATACTAGGAAAAATGGACTGAACCCCGTTGTTCGATGCTTGCGTATCCGACAGGAGAAGAGGGAGGGTTCAATGAATTGATCCCATTGGTGTATCTTGCCGTTGACATACTTGCGCAGCATTTGTTTGAAAATACCATTCGTGCGTTCGGCCTTGCCGTTGGTGCGGGGGTGGTATGCCGAGGTCAGCATATGCTTGAGCTTCAAGCGGCCTAAGTAAATACTGAGAATATTGGACATGAAGTTGGCTCCACGGTCGGTAACGATCTCTGCCGGGCAGCCAAATCGCATAACAATTTCCTCGTATAGAAAATTGGCAATAGCCTCTCCGGTCGCGTCAGGGACTGCGCGGGCGACGGTCCAGTTTGTCATTGAGTCGACGCCAACAAGAAGCCAACGATTACCTGATGCAGTGGTGGGAAGCTCGCCCACAAAGTCTAGATGCCAGCGCGAGAAAGCGGGCGGTACTTCTAAAGGTTTCATCGGCGCGTGATGGATGTTGCGTCCTGCGTTGGAAGCCAGTTGGCACTGCGGACATGAAGCTAGCCAGCACTGGATATCGGTACGCATATCAGGCCACCACCACCTTTTACGCATCAAATCGTACACGGTCGTATTACCAGCATGGCCAAATGCTTGATGGAAGTTCTGCACCAGGTCGGCTCGTCGAGCAAATAGCACGTAACGCACTTCGTGCTTATCCTTGCCGATCTTGACGTAACGGAACACTTGGCCATTGTTGCTGGCGAACTTATCTTTGTGCTTGATGAGGAGATCCTTGTACATAGCTGGCCATTGGTCCTCCGGCTTAGCGTAGAATTTCGGCCAGTCCGATTCCTGTATGGAGCGTACCGCATACAAATACTCTGGCTCAAGATCATTTTCGGTGGTTCTACATGCTACGCCGTCGCGCCGTGACAATAGATCAGGAACGTGATTTTCTTTACCTGGTTTGTATTGTATGTCGGGGTCATAAAGCTCCATCTCGGCAATCCAACGAGTTAACCATGGCGTTGGCTTGGTCTGAGAACGAAAATATTTCAACGGATGATGGTCGGTGAACACAGTGTAGCGCCGCCCTTCAATGAAGCAACGCCAGGTCCGGAGAGCATGGAGAATCGCTAAAAGCTCGCGCTCTTGTGCAGGATAATTGCGCTCCGCAGCCGAAAGCTTTTTGGATTCAAAGGCCAATGGGTGTCTTTGGCCATCTGGGCCATCTTGCAGGAGAACAGCGCCTACGCCGTAATCAGATGCATCTGTTTCTATCACAAAAGGTAAGTCTGGATTAGGTGGCTGAAGAATTGGTGCGCCGCTCATTCGGGCCTTGATTTCTTCAAATGCACGTTGACAGTCGGCAGTCCAGGTTATCTCCCTTTTCTTCGTGCCCGTGCCTTTTGTTAAGTCAGTTAATGGTGCTGCAATCGCCGCGAAATCGCGAATGAATCGCCGATAGTGCGATCCTAAGCCGATGAACTGGCGGACCTCTTGTACGTTTGCTGGTTGCGGCCATTCTAAAATAGCTTGTACCTTTTTCCTTGACGGGAGGATACCGTTCGCCGATACTTGGAACCCAACAAACTCAAGTTCGGTCTTGTTCAGCTCGCACTTCTTGAGGTTGGCAATCAACTTCGCTTTGCGCAGACGCTCCAGTACTTGGCGAACGTGCTGATAATGTTCGGCTTCCGATTTGCTGAAGATGAGGATGTCATCTAGATAGACCAAGGCGAAGTCATCGAGATAATCCCCGAGTATCGAATTCATAAGCTTTTGGAAGGTAGGCGGTGCATTTGTAAGGCCAAATGGTAGGACAAGGAACTCGTACGACCCATAGCGAGTATTAAAAGCCGTTTTGGGGATATCTTCTTCTCGGATACGCACCTGATGGTATCCACTCTTCAAGTCGATGCTAGAGAAGAACTTGGCGCCCCCAAGTCTCTCCAAGCACTCATCGATGCGTGGTAATGGGTGTGTGTTACGGAGTGTGACTCGATTGACTGCACGATAATCAACGCAGAGGCGCATAGAGCCATCTTTTTTTCGGACAAAGAGCACAGGGGCTCCCCATGGCGAAGAACTCGGTCGGATCAGGCGAAGGTCCAGCAGTTCACTTATTTGTTTTCTGAGCTCGTCTAGCTCGCGGGGACTCATCTTGAATGGCGGCCTCGATATCGGATTGGCATCGCCTGTGTCAATGACATGTTCGACACCGCGGTCTGGAGGAAGACCGGGCAATTTGTCCTGGAACACGTCGCTGAATTCGGCCACCAGAGAGGAATACATGTTGTCCTTTGGCTCGCCGACTTCCTGTGAATTGGGTCGAACATAGCAAAGGAACATCTGTTCGATTTGCTTGGATCGTTCTATGCGCTGTACTTGCCTGTGCGAAATTAAGTAGGCCAGGTCGGGGACTGCGCGTTGCTGCTGCGGGCGCAAGACGTAGCTGTTGTTATTGGTGTTGATCCGCCATGTGTCAAGGTCCCAGTCAGGCATCGGATTAACTGTCTTGAGCCAGTCGCGGCCCAAAATTACATCAAACTTGGTTTCGAGGATGTATGCTTCGATCGTGTGCTTGTAACCTTGTGCATCGAGGGGCAATGTGGCTTGTGAGGTAATGTGTAGGACATGTCCACCAGCAGTTTCCACTTGTCTGCCAGGTACGGTTCGAATGGATAGGTTAGTGGCGACACGAGGCGCCACATAAGAACCCGTGGCTCCCGAGTCAATAAGGACGTTCACGGGACGACCGTCGCATAACATGGAGTACAATGGCAAATCAGTTTTGTTTATTGATAATAAATCGTCAAGATGGTGCCTGTCTGCTTCTAAATGGTCCTGAAGCCTCCGGGCCTCTTGGTCCTCGCCGTCGGATAGATCGATGAGTGCCTCTTCTGACACTTTGGCCTTTTCGTGCTCGGCCTTGATCGCGTTGAGGGATTGTTGTTGTGGGCGCGGATGGACCCTCTTCAATGCATCCGCGCCTTGCCTTTTGGGTGGCCTTGGAAACTGGGTTGCCGCTGGTTGCTGCGACGTTGCTTACTGGGCTCCGCTAACTCTGATGGGCATTCCCGTGCGAGATGTCCTCGGCCGCCACAGTTGAAGCATTCCTTGCTACGTAGATGATCACGTGAGCCGTGGCGCCGCCCTTGGTTATTTCGTTCTCCACGCCCGCCTTGCTGGAAGTGTATCGCGTCTAGATCCATTGGCGCGACCCCGTTGGTCCGTAAGTACTGGGGCGTTGTTGTGATATTTCGGAACGTGGATTGTGAAGGTACGGATCCATAAGATCCTGGTGTGTCGTTAAAATCGTGACCCCTACGACGAGCACTTTCGTACGCCAGTGCGATGCGGATCGCCTCGGTGGAGGTCTGAGGGAAGCAAGTCCTGACGTGTACGCATACCTCTTCTTGTAGACCTCTCACGAACCTGTCAAGGGCCTCATCATCCGTCATGTGCGGCAGCGAGGCACAGGCAATCTGGAACTGTGTGACGTACGCTTGTACTGAGCCGACCTGCGTCAAACTCGCTAGGCGGTCTCGTGCCAATTGACTTGCGTTCACTGGACTGAAAGTGCGGATGATGCGTCTCTTAAAATCGTTCCAGTCAGCAATGTCCTCACCAAAACGCTCTTCGTGCTGCCACCAGATATCAGCGTCACCCCGTAACAGTGTTTTGGCATATTCGGGCCAGTCATGCTGTGGAAGTGAGGACATACCCAAGTACCGTTCGACCGCGCGTGTCCAACATTGCACGGCATCAAGGGAGCGGTCTCCGTTGTACGTGTCGGGTTCACGCATTTTCACCGAAAAACCTTCCTTCTTTGCAAGAAGTGCAAGGACTGCCTTGAGCATCACTTGGGTCGCGTCTTCCTGTGGTAGTTCTTGTTCTTGACTTGGCATAATGGGGCTTTCCGGTATATCTTCTAATATAGATCTTGTTTCAGGGGGTTCCTCGTCGTCGTCGTCGTATGCTCGCAAGCGGTCGCTGCGATATGTTCGGAAGCTGGGTGGAATAGCTTGAGTCGGGTGGGTCATATAAGCATCAGCTACCAGTTGTCGACTATTTTTGGCGGATAAACCTTAGCCAGCGATAGTGATGGGCAGTGATAATTAATGTAGTAGTATTCCCCGTTTTATTTACGACAAACACCCAGGTATTTATATTAGTTAAAGTGGAAGGGCCAGTCCGGTATCTTCATACTCATTGCCATGGCTTAACGAATTAATAAATGTAGACGGGTTAATAAATGCAACCCGGACAATAAATGCAGTCGACAGGGACGTCGATGGAGTCAGGGGTAGATGTTCTCCAATAATCCCCTTTTTGGGTCCCTACAGCAAGTCGATCTGATTGGCTCCAGAATTCATACGCGACACGTGTCGTGTGTCGTGCCTATATTTTGGCGGTTACACCGTAGCCAATAGCAACAACTCAAGGGTAACAATAGAAATAGCGCGATCGCCTTTTTGATGTCCTTCATTGATATCAATATAATGGGATATTTATACTATTCTAAAATGTGTCCGCAGCATGATGGTTGAGTAGTCATAATCAAGCTAAGCGTCCGCAGCAAGGAGAATGCGCAGCAGTAAGCGACTGCGCCGGAACGTGTGACAAAGAGGTTTGATGGAATTGTCAGTCCAAAAGTTCTTGCAAACGATTCTGATTGGCCAGAGAGCCTTTGTTACGACACGTGCGTATATTTTTGTCGTTGTGTCGCATATGAATTCTAGAGCCAATCAGATCGACTTGCTGTAGGGACCCAAAAAGGGGATTATTGGAGAACACCTACCCCTAGGTCCTCTCATTACATCAATTAAATCAATCAATTATTTCTTATAAAGGAAGGGCGCCTTTTATGGAAGTGCTGTAGATTGGAGCTCAGTAACTTTGTAAGAGTCGGAAAGCGAAAGCCTAACCATATTACTTAACCTACCTGCGACACTTACGCACCCGCTTTAACATACCTTTAAAATGGATACGCGCACCAACATTTCCGAACACGAGATCATCTTGACGATTGCAGATAGCATTTTGGCTCTTGAAGATGCACTCTGAGATGGATGGATTAGAGAGAATGAAAAAAGACAACTATAAAAGTATCTTTGAGGTTGATGTTTATTCCTGAAAATAAAATAACTCTCTTTTATAATAATTCTATTAGAACGGCGATGTAAGTGCTTAATCCTGTTAGGACGTATCGGATGAGAGCATTCTCTTTTCATTGTCCTCTTCAAGACCAGTGATGGATCCTGGGTAGAGGAAGTACCTTTGATAGGTGCGATTGTCCTGTCACGCAAGCGGATATGAAAATATCGGTCCCTGAACATCAATGTGTTAAATTCATCATTGTCTTAGTTTCAGGATATCGGCGATAGTGATGTGAAACCGGCTAAGTTCTCTAACACGGATCAATGTTCACCACACCTCTATTCCTGACGCGCGCTGCCTTTTAAATCGCCATGCATTAACTTATCGGCAGCACCAGACCGAGAGTAGCGCGGTGATGGACAATCACGAGCAATATGACCGCGACCATCACAGTTATAACAGCGGTGGGGTCAACTCTGTTGGTGCGATCTGGTCGTGCCTTGAAACCGGCGGTTGATCACATCTAGATCCATAGGCGTAGGACCCTCGGTATGTTGGGTGACGTTAGGTGTAGGACGTGTTGCTGGGCGGTTGATGTCTGAGTAGTGACGTCCCATAGGGTCACCATTACCGGCGGCGTACTCCTTCATGGCCTCGTATGACTCAGCTGCGTTATACGCGGCAAGAAGAGTGGCTGGTTCCTTCATCAAGACGGGGAGACGAGCATCCAAGTTGAGTCCGTGGATGAATGCGTCGACGGCATCCTCCTGATCCATCCCGGGTAGGTCCAGCATAATATCCCGGAATGCGACCATGTACTCATGGATGGTGCCAGAGGCGGTCGTGCCTTGCTTGAGCTGGCGGAGCTTGTTTTGGGCAACCTGAGCGTAGTTGCGCGGCTTGAACTCAAAACGAATGGCCGCACAAAAGTCTTCCCATGTCTTGGGCGTCTGGTTGGTATTGGCATCTGGGCTGAATGACATCTCCAGATGTCACCACCATGTTGCAGCACTGTCCCGCAGGAGTGTCAAAGCATAGGCTACTCTTTCAGGGTCGCTGAGTTCGGCATGATCAACGTACTTATCGACGGTGTGTAACCAAGCTTCCACCACTGATGACGAGCGACTGCCGCAGAAGAGGTCAGGTTGGACTGGTTTGACCTTCATGGCAGGGATCGAACGGCTCTTGGATTCCTCACGCAAAGCCTTGATCTCTTGTTGCTGTGCTTGCATTTGTTGCATCATCACATGCATCGCCTCGAGCATTGCCTTGGAGTCGGTTATCATGTTTTGTTCTTCATCTGAATCGGAAGTGTTGTTGTCCTGGAAGTGATGTTGTTGGAAGGTTGATCTTTGAAAATTCGCTTGCGATGAATCACTGGGCATCAGCTACCAAATGTCGTCTTTTATCAAAACTTTGATACCACGGAGAAGAGACGACGTCCACTGAGAGAATAACCACGAAGAGATAACCACGGAGAGATAGAACCACACAGATACTTGTACCATCTGATAGATGATCCTCTTTATTAAAACAACTGTCCCCTTATTTATACTGTATTGATCACTACGAAAATGACTACAATGCTGTCAATATGGCTACCGATGACTCATGTTTAGCAACCATTGTCATTTGGACTTTGTTTCCAAAAGTGCTACGCTCCTCGGTAATGGTCGTGCAGCCAGTGGTTAAAATAATTGATCTGACTGTACTACGACAGTGTCGTGCGTATATTTTGGCGGTTACACCGTAGCCAATAGCAACGACCAAGCGTAACCGTAGAAGAAGAAGGGTAACGGATAGATGATGTTTATTGCATGGCACTACTTGGATATTTATACTGGTTTTGCTATCTAATAATAATCATGGAGAAGTGGGATAAAAGGGAAATAGAAGTGGGCTGTGCGTCTGATGCGAGGACTACTGTCATTCGTGCACTTGTCGAAGAGGACTATGAAAAGCGATAAAAATAGAGAGCACCGTTGATTGGTCAAGCAATCTGTGCTACGACAATATCCCCTCCCCAGAATGTTGTTCGTCCTCGAACAAGAGAGACAGTTGGGAGCGAGCGACAGCAGCGGCTTCGAGGTGGCGGCGTTCGGCTGCGCGAGCGGCAGTTGGGTCGTACCATGGATCGGTTGGTGTGGCGTTGTTTCGTACAAAAATGGGGCGGAGGCGGTCAGTGTGCACCCAAGAATTGTAGATTTTGCCGTTCATGTCCTGAAGCTGGTAGATGTCAGTGCTAGGGTTGGTCTTAATTACGCGGAATGGACCTTTCCAGTTGTACTCCAGTCCAAACTTGTTCTCGTGGCGCATAAGGACATGGTCCCCCACAGAAAAAACTTGCGGTGTTAAAGCAGCATCCCATCGGGCCTTATCTTGTGCAGCACTGGCGCGGACACGCGTCTCGGCAGAAATTCGTTCATCGCGTAACTTGAGAAGGGCTTGCACGCGAGACTTTGATGCATCTGCTTCGGTAAGTTCGGTGGCTTCCTTGTCGATGGTGATATATGGTCGAAGGTGATCACCTGGAAGCTTTGGTTCTTGGCCATAGACGAGGAAGAATGGGCTGAATCCGGTGGTGCGATGTCTGCGTACTCGGCATGTGAAAAGAGTGGGTTCCACAAAGTCGTCCCATCGGTGAATCCGGCCATTTACATACTTACATATCATTTGTTTGAGAATGCCGTTCGTACGTTCAGCCTTTCCGTTTGTGCGTGGGTGAAAAGCTGAAGTGAAAACATGTCGTAGCTTGATGCGGCCAGTATAGCTGGCAAGGACGTTTGACATAAAGTTTGCACCTCGGTCAGTAACGATCTCGTCTGGGCAGCCAAAACGTAGGACAATTTCTTCGTATAAGAACTTAGCAATGGCCTCTCCGGTGGCGTCAGGTACAGAGCGAGCAATGGGCCAATTTGTTGCAGAGTCTACCGCGACTAAGATCCATCGATTTCCATTTGCTGTTGTAGGTAATTCGCCGATAAAGTCGAGGTGCCAGCGGGAAAATGCAGGTGGGACGTCCAAGGGCTTCATTGGTGCATGGTGAATATGTCTGTTGGCATTTGCAGCCAGCTGGCATTGTGTACAGGTAGTGAGCCAGTTAGCGATGTCAGTCCTCATATCCGGCCACCACCATCGTTTCCGCATCAAATCGTATACATTTGCATTCCCGGAGTGACCGAATGATTCGTGGAATTGTTGGACAAGGTCGGCGCGTCGAGCGAAAAGCACATAGCGGATTTCTTGGGTTTCTTTACCTGTCTTGACTTTGCGATAGACGCAATTGTCCCGTACAACAAAACGATCTCTATGCTTGCTCAAAAGGTCGCGATATGATGCAGGCCAGTCGTTTTCTGGCTTGGCATAAAATTTGGGCCAGTCGGTTTCTTGCAAGGATCGTACAGCATAAAGATAGTCAGGTTCCATCGTGTCCTTAGCTGGGGTGGATGAAATCCCATCGCGGCGAGATAGCAGGTCAGGAACTCGATTTTCTGCGCCAGGCTTGTACCGGATATCAGGGTCATACAACTCAATCTCGGCGATCCACCGGGTTAAACGGGGAGGTCGGTTATTTTGTTCGCGAAAGTACTTGAGCGGTAGATGGTCTGAATAAACAGTGAACCGCCGGCCATCGATGAAGCATCGCCACGTGCGCAAGGCGTGCAGGATACCCAGCAACTCTCTTTCTTGAGCAGGGTAGTTGCGTTCTGCCTCCGATAACTTTTTGGACTCAAATGCAACGGGGTGCATTAGCCCATCCTCCCCTTCTTGAAGCAAGACGGCGCCCACGCCGTAATCAGAAGCATCCGTTTCAATGACAAAAGGCAGGTCCGGGTTGGGAGGAAGCAGGATCGGAGCAGCAATCATGCGGGCTTTGATTTCGTCGAAAGCAGACTGACACTCGGGCGTCCAATCAATGGCTCGTTGTTTTACTCCCGTTCCTTTTGTCAGGTCCGTCAACGGTGCAGCAATGCCAGCAAAGTCTCGAATAAAACGCCGGTAATATGAACCCAGACCAACGAATTGCCGTACCTCTTGAACATTCTTTGGGATTGGCCAGTCTTGAATGGCCTTGACCTTAGAGCTTGACGGAAGAATACCACGCGCCGTAACATGGTATCCAACGAACTCAAGCTCAGTCTTGTTGAACTCGCATTTCTTGATGTTGGCAACGAGTTTTGCAGATCGAAGACGGTCCAAGATTTGTCGGACATGCGTATGGTGTTCTTCGGCAGTCTTGCTGTAGATGAGAATGTCGTCGAGGTAAACCAAGGCAAAGTCGTCCAAATATTCGCCCAGCACCGCATTCATCAGATTTTGAAACGTCGGTGGCGCATTCGTCAAGCCAAAGGGCAGCACCAAAAATTCGTATGAACCGTATCGTGTATTGAACGCGGTTTTAGGGACATCGTCGTCGTGGATCCTAACTTGATGATAACCGCTTTTTAAGTCGATGCTCGAAAAGAATTTAGCACCACCTAGGCGTTCGAGGCACTCATCAATGCGAGGAAGAGGATGGTTGTTACGGCGTGTAACGCGGTTGATGGCGCGGTAATCAACACACATGCGCATCTCGCCGTTCTTCTTTCGCACAAATAACACAGGCGCACCCCAAGGCGACGACGTTGGTCGGATTAGGCCTAGGTCTAAGAGCTCTTTAAGCTGCTTGCGCAGCTCGTCCAGCTCACGTGGGCTCATCTTGAATGGTGGTCGGCTAATGGGTGCAGAATCTCCTGTATCGATTACATGGGTTACCTCTCGCCTTGGTGGCAGTCCGGGGAGCTTGTCCTGAAAGACATCTGGATATTCAGTCAGCATACTTTTGAAATGCTCATCCATCACCCCGTCAGATTCGACGTCCTCCAGACGAATATAGCACAGGAATATCGACTGGAGACGTTTATCACGCTCAAAGCGCTCAAGTTGGCGATTCGATATTAAGAAAGCAAGGTCAGGAATCTGGCGATTGAACTTGGGTCGTAGGATATGAGTTGCGTCCCCGTGAGTAATGCGCCATTGGTCGAGGTCCCAATCCGGCATAGGCTTCATCCGTTTGATCCAGTCGCGGCCAAGGATCAAATCGAATTTCGTGTCAAGGACATATGCGGGAACAGGATGGGTGAGCCCGTCAATACAGACATTGAGAATGACTTTCTCCGTGATACTAAGTGTGTGACCTCCAGCAGTTTCAACTGAGCGCCCCATGACACGTGTTCGAGGTAAGCCAGGTATCAGCCTGGGCGATACATAGGTGGCTGATGCACCACTATCGAGTAATGCTTCGCATTGGCGTTCGTTGCAGGTTATATCTTCATCCCCGTATCCATCTCCACTCGTAGTTTCGAATTGCGTGGCAACGCTGATGGGCATTGAAACAAGGAGGGGAGGAATGGTTCACACGACGTTAGCCGAGAGTCTTTCTCTTTTGCACAGAAATCAGGTGCAGCTGTCGTGGTACAGACCAGAGTACCACGAAGGCCAGGGACTCTGGTGGTACACACCCATATTATATATTGTCGGTTCGGGTCGTACTGAGCGGCACTCCGCCGCATAATATATCTAGACGGTCAGTTGCGTGTGCGTTGTCACTACTTTGAGTTTCATTCGTTCGTATAGAAGGCTCTGCATTGTGTGTCTTATTTTGGCGGGCTAATTTCTGCATAGAGATGCAAGCCTGAGACAAAGAAAGCGAGCGCATCGGAGGAGGAGGAGGAACAATATAGCGGTAGGTCTGTGCCAGTGGCGGTGTTTAATTCTTCGAAGTGCTGTATGTCGTCACTGAGTTGTCCGTCATATATATCTGCAATAAATTCGGACGTGTCAACATCGATCAAATCACCTGTTAAAGGTTCGTGATAGTCGTGTCGATGTTGGCTGTTGTCTTGTGCTGGATGCGGTTGCAACATATCGTCATCTTTCTGGTAACTGTGTGGTATATGTTGCATTGTTCTCTTGTAACTATTTCGTGTCTCGTGCTGCCGCGGTCTCCAAATCGGTCGAAAACGGTATTCGTTTGGCAAAATCGGTAACATGCAATCTCGGGCAAAATGGTGTTCGTTTCCCACAATTGTAACAGCGCAAGGTTCGCTCGGAAGCACAACTATAATCATCATGACCGTAGCCACCGCAATTTAAGCATCGTAGCGTTCTTTCAGAGGCACAGTCTTGTTTGTCGTGGCCATGCCCACCGCAGTTCGAGCACTGGTCTTCATAGGGCTCCGGGTCATCTATCGGGGAATCGAATTTCATCAGCTACCAATTGTCGTGCGTATATTTTGGCGGTTACACCGTAGCCAATAGCAACGACCAAGCGTAACCGTAGAAGAAGAAGGGTAACGGATAGATGATGTTTATTGCATGGCACTACTTGGATATTTATACTGGTTTTGCTATCTAATAATAATCATGGAGAAGTGGGATAAAAGGGAAATAGAAGTGGGCTGTGCGTCTGATGCGAGGACTACTGTCATTCGTGCACTTGTCGAAGAGGACTATGAAAAGCGATAAAAATAGAGAGCACCGTTGATTGGTCAAGCAATCTGTGCTACGACACCCATTCCCACGCAAATCTGCTACACCGCCACACTGCCAAGACATTGCTTTGACTACGCCTCAGATATCATAGATAACCAAAACGTATAAATATCCTCCTATCGCTAAAACAATAAAGGACATCTCTTTCTTTTCCTACTATTTATAATATGTTGAAGTTCCTAGTGTCTGTCTTACTCACAATTATTTACACACAAACACTTATTAGGATGACAGGTTTCTTAATTGGTTTGTTTCAGAGAACAATAGCCTGGAGAATAGACAAGGTTGAGGAATGGTTGGGATTGTGAGTGGATGTAAAAAAAAAAAAAGAAAAAAAAGAAAAAAAAAAAAATGTACAGGAGGTCCGCCAATTTATTGGCCTGGGTTCCCATTACCGACGGTTCATTCGAGGATTTGCAGGTCTCGCGGCACCATTGACTGACCTAACGAAAGGCACAGGAACGAAGACACGCCCTATTAACTGGACCTCGGAATGTCAAACAGCTTTCGAGGAAATCAAGTCACGCATGATCGCTGCCCCTGTTCTGCAACATCCTAATCCGGACCAACCCTTCGTGATCGAGACGGACGCTTCCGACTATGGTGTTGGTGGCGTGCTACTGCAAGCGGGGGAGAAGGACGGCTTGATGCATCCAATCGCTTTCACGTCGAAGAAGCTATCGCGAGAAGAGCGCAACTACCCAGCGCAAGAAAGGGAACTTTTGGCCATTTTGCATGCACTCCGCACGTGGCGTTGTTTTGTAGAAGGACGATCATGCACAGTGTATACGGACCACAAACCATTAGAATACTACAAGACACAAGCCAGACCGACAACGCGCCTGACACGGTGGATCCAAGAATTTGCGTTATATGACCCTTGCATCGTCTACAAACCGGGTAAACTCAATCATGTACCTGATCTCCTATCGCGGCGCGATGGTGCAAATTGCACGCCCGCAGAATCAAGCATGGAACCAGATTACCTGTATGCGGTGAAGGCGGTGCACGACTCCGATTGGCCCAAGTTTTATGCCAGACCTGAACCCGAATGGCCAGCAATCCTTAAAGATCAGCTGCTCAAGCATCGCGACCAATTTGTAGTACGAGGTGGCTCGGTGTTTCGTAAGGTGAAGATAGGTGATACAACTGAAGAGCGTCGATATGTCATGTTTGCTCGTCGAGCCGATTTGGTACAGGATTTTCACAAGTCGGTGGGTCATGCAAGCAAACTTACAGTACAGGATTTGATGTGCAAACGGTGGTGGTGGCCTCAAATGCGTCAAGACATTGAAGATTGGTTGGCAGGTTGTCCGGAATGTCAGTTAGCAGCACGACCCGACCGCAACACACATCATGCGCCTATGCGTCCCTTGGATATTCCTCAGCCTTTCTCACGATGGCATCTGGACTTTGTAGGCGAACTCCCAACAACGGCGCATGGTAATAGGTGGCTACTAGTCGCCGTAGATTATACAACCAACTGGTGTTGTGCACGTGCCGTACCGGAGGCAACAGGAGAGGTTATTGCCAAATTCATTTACGAAGAGCTAGTACTCCCATTCGGATGCATGAACGAAATTCTCACCGATCGAGGCGCCAATTTCATGTCCAACGTTCTGGCGAACTATCTTGGGCGCCTCAAGGTCAAACATTTATTCACGTCCGCATTCCATCCACGAACCAATTCAAAAGCTGAACGCACCAACGGTATCCTCAAGCAGATGATCCGCAAATATGTACATGGCAAAATTCATCGTTGGGATGACTTTATTCCACTGGCTGTTTTTGCATGTCGTGTTCGAAAACACCGCACGACGGGTTACAGCCCCTATTTCCTCGTTTATGGCCAAGAACCCAATCTGCCTGGCGATGATCTACCACCCTTTTTATTCGCGGACGCCGATGATCCTGTCAAGGATAAAGGACTGGCCGTCCAGGGCCGTATACCAGAAGTCCGCGCATTACACCGTGCTCGTGCCATTGCGGAACAACGCCTTCGCGACAATGCTGCGAAAGACAAAGCCCGTTGGGATGCGGTCATGAAACCTCAGGTTTTTAATGTTGGCGATTATGTTTTGATGCGACATGAAAACAAGCTGAGCCTGGAATATACATGGAAGGGGCCCTATCGAATTATCAACACAAACACCACGTCTCATATATATCAAGTCCAAGACCTTAAGGGCTCTCTCTACAAGTCATGGGTACACACCGATCGCCTTCGCCCCGTCCATTTCACATCCTCCCCAACTGATCCGTGGTATGACCCCACTACTGCTCGTGCTGCTGAAAGACGTCACCTTGAGGCTATCGCACAATTGCATGTTCTCGAGGACGAACAACATTCTGGAGGGGGGGTATTGTCGCAGCCTCAACCCGGTAATCCCTTTTGCCGAACTGCGCCTCACCTTACTTACCCATTCCCACGCAAATCTGCTACACCGCCACACTGCCAAGACATTGCTTTGACTACGCCTCAGATATCATAGATAACCAAAACGTATAAATATCCTCCTATCGCTAAAACAATAAAGGACATCTCTTCTTCTTCGTCTATACTTTATTTCGGTGTACGCGTCTCCCTATCTCTGGCCATTGGTTTACCAGCTCAGATTTAGGCCGACAAATCAATGCAGTCTATTCATTTTACTCTTTTCTGCACATTTCTGACATTAATTGTACAAAATGGATGTAGTTTCCTCTTTGTAAATATCACCAAATGCCGTTTCTCTTTTCTCTCACTTCTCCGTGCTTATTATTATATAGCAAAACAGCAAAAATATCCAAGTAGTTCTAGACAATAAGCAGCATCTATCTCTTGTTATCTATTTCTATTATTACGCTTGAGTCGTTGCTATTGGCTATAGGTAACTGCCAAAATATATGCACGACAACGTTGTCTTGCCGTAACACTGTCGGCGCACAATACTACAGACCAATAAGAGTTTCATCTGCTTTGGTGGAAGACCGTGAACAGAGCAGTGACATGGAATATGACAAGTATATGATAGGTACGTCAATCAATGTTCTTTTATTATCACAACAGTAAGGGTATTTTAGCATTAGGAGTGAACGCTCTCGAATAATCACCTTTTTTTTGTTATGACAGCATTATACTTCCAAGGAGCTATATAATTAATAGTGCTGTGAGATCGGTAGGGCCCGGTTACGACCGGAAATGCTTTGTCACACCATTACCACCGTTGGAACACTTGGTCACTCTCGATCATGCCACGCAACAATTGTTTTATAATTAGCATTACCACAGTAACAGAGAATATATAAATCTCTCCTCCCGCTGCAAGCAATAAAGAGACAGATTTCAAAGTTACCTTTTAAAGGTCCCCTTTTATTGGAATAATTGTTTGAAGCATGTTGTCACTGGCGGTTATATCCGCCAAAAGGACGACAACACAGTGTCGTGTTCGAAATCTGTGCTAGCAATCCAATGGCCAGATAAGAGCAGACTGAGGTAGCTTTTGCTAGTAGAAGATTAGATATGACGTTTATTCATACAAGAAGAGCCCTGACAGCATCTTTAAGAAACCTAACACGGGGCACCGTTCGCGTATTCTCAATGAAGAGCATAAACGCATTCTTTTAGAATGCGTTAATGAAGACCCATCCATTGTTCTAGAGTAGCTGGTCCAACGATTTGAGGGTTTCAAAGCATCTAAAACGACGCTCCATCGATTTATGAAAACGTATGCAACTTGTCATTAAAAATGGCTCGGTTTCAGCCTATAGACAGGAATAATGCTGCGAAGATCCAAGAGCGCCTTGACTGAGTATGCAGATGGGATAGGACCGACATCGACTTCAAAAGCTGCGTTTTTTCTTTGATGAGTCTGGATTCCATATTAACATGAAATGCAGCATGGTGTGGTCCAAGAAATGGACCCCTGCAGTGGTTACAGTACCAAAGGCAGCCACAATCGTGGGAGCAATCTCAGCATCAGGCATCATTCAATGTAGCTTGAGACTCCCGCAGCCACCAATCAAGAAAAGAAGAAGGCAGGTCAATCTGAAGTTGCGAGCAGAGGAACTGCAACTGAACATCATCTCAGCTTCCTTAAGGCAACAATGGACGAGATGGATAAGTATGAACATATGAAGGGCCATTGGTTGGTAATGGATAATGCACCTATCCATACGGCTTAGGATATCTCTGAATACATCGAGTCTCGGGGATATCGATATGCTTATCTTCCACCATACTCGCCTGAACTCAATTCTATTGAGCAGTTTTGGTCAGTGGTCAAGGGCAAAGTTAAATGCAATAGGTTCTTGGAAAGCGAGACGTTGATAACATAGATCTGCGAGGCATCCAACAGCTTAAAGCTGAGCGATTTCGAAGGTTTCGTTTCTCATTCTCATATGTGCTTAGTTAACTGCCGTAATTGGAACAACTGTGATCCGACTGCTCCTCCAGCTTCGGAGCTGCTCCGGTTCTTGGGAGTACATCCCTGTCCCTTCTCTTCTTGATAATGGAGACTCCTACGCCATCCGTTTCAAGTGTACCGCGAAATCGAAGTACTCCATTCTCTGAAGACTTGAGAGCTTTCGAATAGAAATCGATGACCTCATCCCATCCGCCAGGATAAGGAAATTTTTTGGTCCATGAGCGACCCAGAATGTTTTGCCATATGATTTTTGCGTCAATCCTTATGTATGACGGAGACCATGACCGACGAAGAGGGAAACAGGCAAATGCAGGCAGCTGAAGTCGCTCAAAAAGGAGAGCGAGCTGGTAAAAGGCTGCCATATGTTGGATTGGATGAGCCTTTGCATCGTAGTAGATGCTATCGTTGTCAAAGGCGTGGGTACTGGTGTAGGCATCGAAAATTGGCCGGATGGCGTCGAAAGCTTCCTGAAGATAAGCTGGGTCGTCGGGACGTCGTCTCTGGATACGTTTCGACCAGCTACAATCTGCTTAAATGTTGTTGCGGGTGTAATGATTGTCTCTCGGATGCGTTGACTGATTTGTGTCGGGTCCAGACCTTGGCCAATCAGCTGCTCTTCAAACTCCTCTTTCCGCATTTGAATGTTATTGGTGTAAGCAGCAAAGATCTTGGCGCCTTCGTAATTTGCACATTGCTGGGAGTATGGAAAGGATGGTCGTTCATAATTTGTATATAAGAGGTATGGCGTCGAGTATTCATCAATCAGATTCCGGTATCGAGTCGTTTCCTCGCCACAGCCACGTTGTTTGTAATCGATCAATGCGAGCCAGACTTCAGCAAAGAATCTTTCGCTGATAAAAGCCCTGATGTCAAAATTTTCATTGGCTTGGAACTCGTGGAGAAAAATGTATTTTGATAGTGCGTATGCATGCATTGTCGTTATATTCACAAGTTCGACCAAATGGTTCAACTTTTCGTGGTACTCTTGTCTCCAGCCTATGCTGTCAATGGATGCTTTCACAACCATGGTACGATCGCGGGTTTCGGGTCGATGAACGTTCATACTTGGAAGGATTGTTTTAGTATGGTAGGTTGTCAATGAAACGAGTATATCAAAGAAAAAGAAAGAGTGAGAGTAAACAAGCGGTTTTCTACGCGAAAGTATATATTATCTATTATTTCTTATTTGACTGGTCTCATACAAGCACTCAGATGGTAGGGTTAACGGGAAATCAATTATGTACAGTGGCCACCCCTCATAATGATATTCATTATAATGATAATTCATTGTAGCGATACACTTTATAGAACAAAATTACCAGGTAAGGGTTATTCCAATTCATTATAGTGATGCGATTTCCTGGAACCGAGGGTATCACTATAACAGGCGGCCACTATAACAGAAATGCACATCCAATTCTTATCAAACCGACCTCCGAATACGCCCAATACAATTTCGTTTCTAACAGCACCACGGACGGTATGTCGATTGCTGAAATACGCTATGCAAACCGCCTAGGACTAAAAAAACCAAAATAAACAGTATCAATAAATGATGGAAATCGTCAATGAAAAGAGCATGTGACCCGCTGCTGTATTTACTGCAGCATCGTTCAACACAAAGAAATTATGCAAGTATTCTCGGAATGCAATAACAGGACGTTTCCAAGCTTCTGTACCGATTAAAGGATCAACGAGTCGATGAAAAGAGCATATGATCCGCCGCTGTATCTACTGCAGCATTGTTTATCACAAAGAAATTTCTTCTGCTCCTCCTTGATTTCCTATAAATAATGGACAACTGAGAAATCTCCTTTCTCCATCGACTTCATCCCGACCCTCTCTTCCATGGTCTTATCCGGTATGATCGCTATAATACCAAATTATTTTATTGCAACTAACATCCACTGTCCTTTATAGATTAACCAATCGTACCCGTGCTTGATGAGCCATGGAAGAGAGGAGTTCCTGAACACCCTTCGCTCCTTCCGCTCTTTTTCGCTGCCACCGCAGGCCCCATTCCGCTCCTTCCCTCCGCCGCCGCCATTCCCTCGTTTGGCGCCCTGGCAGCCGCCGCCTGTCCCTTCTGGTGTGCTGGCTCTCTCCTCCTGTTTCTCCGTCCCGGTTATCGCCGGGACTACCCAGGATAACTCCTGGGTCCTTCGGGGCCCTTGAGTGTAAGTTAAAGCGTATGGAGGAGTAGGGTTTTTCTGTTGACTAACAGGTTTTAATCCATGGATGCGAAATCTTTTTACCTATTGATACGACAAATTTATATAATTCAATGCGACATTATTTTATCTTGTTTACGACATTTATTTTTGAAAATAAAGTAATTGCCTCTACGCGCAAGTAGAACCTCCAGGGAAAATTTGTGCCACCATCAATAATTTAACTGGTCAACCGACCCGGAAAAACCACCTACATGGCTACTTATATCCATCCCTATACAGAACGATGTTTTGATGACCTTGTTTTATGAACTGGTCCGTTATTAGCATTTCATAATAAAAGAGCTTTGATCATCTTTTCAAAGAATCAAACTCTGAGCATTTCCTTCTATTTAAATCCCTTGATTTACGTATATACAGGAGACATTCGAGGGATAACAGGCACAATGAGAGAGCGATAGGAATAGTTCGGTGATGTATCATACTGGTAATTGCGAGAACATCACTAGAGCAATAAAGCTTTCTGATATCAGTACATATACAAGTAAATACTACCTACCTAGTAATATTACTAGCTCCAGTAAAATAGTCTCATAACGTTGTTAGAAACAGCTCACAGGGTCTATATTGGTGGAGAGCTTCATTAGGTTGCTTCCTAAGATTGGTTATTACCATAAAGGACATATCTATTTCGGCTGAATGGCTGTAAAGTTTATAAAGATACATATACAAAAAATTTAATACTGACGACAGAGAGTGCTGTGATTGAAGATTCAGTATCTGATGCAGCTTTGTCAACGGCTGTCAAAAGTATGTCGGTTATGGTATGTGTGATCTGCGTAGTTGTGATGCTACCCAACTATATTTGCTGTATATATAAACACTGAAAATACTCGTATTTATTACAGCCGTACACCCGCGCTATAAGTCGTGCTTATTTCTCTCATACTGGAGGTCACTACATTCGAGCCTCAGGACTTACTATTGCTGGCTTTTATGCAGTTGTCACAATGGTGATTGAGTATTCAGCTATGCTTCATCATCCCACCAAACTATCTGATGCCACGCTAAAGATTGCTGCGTGTTTAATTCGCACAAAATATCGCATTCGAGCTACAGACTATAATTCACATCATGCGTTTGATCTACTTGTCACGAGATACTTCGTTTTTGAAAAGGAACGGTCACGTCATATCCCCTTTGCTGCGCCATGTTACTCGAGCATCCAATCCCAAACAAGAAATACTGCAGCTTCATAATGTATCAATGGTTTGGTGCACGAGATGTACGGTGCGTGGGCGTTGCCATTATTAAGAGTGCCCATATCAAAATCTTATTGGCCGAGACCATGTAAACTATACCTTGCTGAGTATATACACCCAGAATCCTACCAATGTAACTACGTTTCCGGTCTGATTAACTGGAGCTTTGAGGAGGAATCCCATGAATTACCAATGATAAAAAGGAAGATTATAGGCTTATATACCAACGTCGAAATTCTTTGCAGTGAGTGTTTTCACCTTCAAAGCGCTTCCCATTTGGGAAACAGGACCGAGACATCGGAAATAAACCTATGAGGCATCAGCACTTGCGATTGCACATGTAATGGTTTATTCCTTATTAACACCCATAAGCGCACATGAACGTCGATCAGTGCCGCAGTAGAAAAAAAATATTAGGTGTACATTGTAGCAGGTAACTATTGGGTCCTTAAGATATCCATGGATCGGAAATCCACTTTTATATATAGAAAGAGGCCGGGTCAGGTAGCCAATTTCAAAAATTACAGTTCGTGGATGTCCTCAGCAATGATGAAAGGGTGCACAAGTCAGATTCTCGTGTAACAAATGGACCAAGAACCTTAGCGCTGTTTATGTAAGTGACGCCAAGCAATGCGCCAAGCGCAAGAAGATGAGTGATTTTCATTCGACGGTGACAAAAACGTTTACATAGTCCAGGGGATG
>JAIXMN010000058.1:0-59609 GCA_025716815.1 Dichotomocladium elegans
GCCTCCATATTCCCCATTCCTTAATCCGATTGAAGAATTCTTCTCAAAGGTGAAGGCGATATTTCGACGTGTAGCAGTTGGCCTTGATCCCGAGAATGCACCGATGCTACACGACCGCCTGACCCAAGCAATTGCAGAAGTCCGCGCAGAGGATTATGCTGGATGGGCACGCCATGCAACTACTTTCTTCACTCCTTGCCTTGAACGTGAGGATATGCTTTAGTTTCACTCTTTTTGGTCCTTTTTTTTTCTTTTTCTACTGTTATAAGAAAGTTTGCATACTGCACATCGAAGAACGGAATAGACATATCCACTAGAACAAAAGTGTGATGTTAACTTCTTGAGGACTGTATCGCCATCTTAAAATTACAGGAGCCAAGTTCATAAAAGCTTGCTTCTTTCAGATAGCACAAACTTTACCCCGAATTCTTGAAAAGCTACCAATTACCATGTCTTCCTCGAACGCTACTGCAGTTAACACCAGCAAGCATGCCGAGCCTAGGCTCATTCGCCAGCTTTCAAGAACAATGTCCGACATGACAATCGACGACGCTGATTCCAATGGTATTTCATGTTTCTAAAGTGATTTGGATAACATACAGTATATTGAATGTGTACGAAGTAGAAGCTATCGCTCTCGGGGACAACGAAGCTGAAGAGTCGCCATCCCGTCAAAGTAAGACATCGTGCCTATGAATCTAAGGTACTGACAATTTACTATTATTCATCTTAGGTGGCGAAATCATGGAAGAAGATCAGGACCCACAGGAAAGAACAAGACCTCTGGCGAGAGCAACTGACAAAAGGAAGCAGCAGGTGAAAACTTCGAGGGCTAAGACCTATGATATTATGTCGTACGAGCGTCGAGTGCATGCTCTTAATAGCATGCTGGACACCAGTGCGGGCCCTTCCACCATTGCTGCACGATTGGGCGTCAGCGTGAGCACGCTGAGATCCCTCCGCAAGTGATACTATGAGGAAGGGAGAATTGAGAATCTCCGAAGAGGTCGTTCCGGCGGCGCAGAACTTGGCCCTGATCAGGCAAAGATAGTTATCAGGGCAATGGATCAGAATCCCGCGCTTTCTGTTTCTGAGGCCCGTAGCATCTTGGAAGCTGCGCAGGTGACGAGTGGGGAGTTCGGCAGCGGCAAGTACGCCGAGACAACTCTTGTCTCGTTCCTTCGCAAGAACTGCAAGGTCGCGATGCAGCGGTGCCTCTCGTATCCAGGTGAAGCTAGACCCACTCCAGAGGAATCTGTTGCGACTGTCATTGAAAACGTACGTCAGAGGATGGAGCGGGGGCATGTTTCCCCTGAAACGAATTGTGTCTTCATTGGTGAAGCTGCTTGGCGTATCCGGCCGAGCAAGGTTTGGAACAAGGCACCGCCTAAAAAGGCACAAATGGAGAATGACGACCGTGTGCCTTCTCATTCCTTCTTCTTGGCAATGAACGCGTACAACGTCGTCGTGACAACCGTGCGCTCCCCTGCTCTCCAAACTACAGAAGAGCATATGATGGCCTTTGTCAAAAAGGTCATTGATTATTTCGACGATGTCCCTTGCGAGAATCCGAAGCTGGTATTTGACGCAATGCCAGATACAACGGCGAACAAGATCACGGCTTTGGCAATGGAGTACGGCTTCATTGCATTCTTTCTCCCTCCTCTTCAGTCTGGGACGTTGAACCCGGCAGAGGCCGTCCTCGGCAAAATCCAAGAGTAGTGCCCGCGGCACAAAGAAACTGGTGACAGAGATCGCGTCTCTCAGCGGCTGGAAGCTACAGCCAGAAATCTGCCCAGTGAGACGTGCTTGAATGCTATTCGTGAGGCATTCAGCTTCATCACGGTCCCCTCTCCAAGCGAATAAACAGCGCTTTCCTTCTTGGATGGTTTTGGATTCTGTTTCATTACCATCACTTTTTCGTCAATGATTTCGTTTGATTCTCAGTATTCTGCTCAGTGCTCGTAGATTATTTTCACCATGCTGATGTAGGCGCGCAATGCGCCATTCCTTTCTTTCAAATCCTCGTATCGCTTTCAATCCTTCCAAAGATTACCTCGGTTTTTATTTTTTTCTGCATGATCTTTTCCACACTGCCATTCGCATTCTTTGCAGTATGTACGCGTTCCTTTCTATCCCAAGTCTGTTGGATGCGTTGTAAGAGAGCAGCAGGCAGTTTCTTAACGTCTGCATAAGGAAGCCTCGTTAGAGCAGGAGAGAGAGAGAGGGAGAGTTTGGTACTGCAATAATGTCACCCAATCGCGGATTACAAATAATGGAAATACGTATAGCTGCAGGGTGCTCATCGTCTTGACTATATTACGCGTCAAAATGCCGCCTTAACGTCAATCTTTCCTTGGCACCAGGATATTTGGCGGCGACTTCACCATCAGTAGCGGTGACCGTGTAATTGTGTGGATGTTGCATTAAGAAAAAAAAATACTTACGCGGAAGAGGACCAAGGAAAAAAATTACGCAGAAGGCCACCATGAAAAAATTTTTTCTGCGAAAACCGCCGTGCGCCTTCCCTTTTCAAAGCGGACAAAGACCTTCTTCTCCCAAGGAGAGTCTTTCTTGTCTCTCCTTATATAGTAAAAGCTGTCAACTGATAGCGTGCATAAATCCTCTTTACTGACGAATATTCTTTACCCTATTAAATTAAAGTAGTATCCTATGAACATGGTCCTACCAACCAAAATAATCACCAGAGGTGCGAATATATTCTTGTACCCAGTGCAAGTTCGATGCTATGAAAATGGTCTCGCAAAGGATCTGTGCAACTGGTACTGCGAAAATAATATTCGGGGGACTAATTGATATCTTCCATCTGACGACCAAAAAATAAAAACTTTTACAGTGAACCGGCTATCTGGTACTCATTTGCTTCTGTGTGGCGAAAATCCAAATTGCAAGTGTCAGTTGCTTTCTTCAACCCTACACCTTTAGTAATCGCACCCTTACTTCTTTTTGCTTCTATAGCATATAAAACAGAGGGGAAGTCGAAATACATATACCCTCCCATGAATAAAATGTACACTCAACCATTCTTTTCCATTCGTCCAACGAAAAGAAAAAACCTTTGAACATTTCTTTCCTTCAATTACTCGGTAAATTACCGAAAATCCTGTATACAGCGTGGAGGAAGCGCGAACGCGACGAGAAGAACGATGTTTATAATAATACAACGTGGGGATGCCCGACGTCACAGGGCATCCTTGTTTATACAGGATTTTCAAGAAGAAGTTTGCCACAAATTTTAGTTTTTCGTATAGACCATCTAGGTTTTTCGTTTTTTTTTGCTTCAAATTCGAATACCAATTTTAGTACTTCGTTGCTACCCTTTTGTCAAATTTAAAGGCAATAGTAGCAAGAACATTTCAATCAAGGCTATAGGTGAGTCTTCCTTCTCTTCTTTTTACACCAGAATAGTTTTGGGAGGCCAACCATTTATGTTTCATTCTAATTTCAAAGGAAGAAGAGAAACGAAATACTAAAACTTGTATTCGAATTTGAAGCAAAAAAAAACGAAAAACCTAAACGGTCTATATGAATAACTAAAATTTGTGGCAAAGTTCTTCTTGAAAATCCTGTATAGTAAACAGTAGCGGGGTAATTACAGTGGTATACATATAGGATCGTCGTACAGAGAAAGTGAGTGTGGTACATAATGTCGTCGCCGGAGATGCGGTCTTGATTGTGATCGTTATCCTTGTAGTATCTTGGTCGTCGGTCAAGAGTGACCCGTCACTGTAGCTACTGCTACACCCACACTCAATTAATCTTTTTAATTGGGTGCAGAGTGTACAACGCCAGCTCTCGGAGCAAGCGAAGCAATTGTCCGCTCAGGACAAAATGATGCACCAACTACAGGAGCTATTTGCTGAACGAGATCAGCTTAGAGTTGACCTCGCACAGGAGCGTGCAACATCAGCACAGCTGCGACAAGAATTGGACAATTTGCGCAACCTTCCACCAAAGCAGCAACCAACCCCAACGCAGGAGGACGGAATCCCACTTGAACGAACACCTGCGGTGGTGCGCTTCATGGAATCAGTGGCAATCCCGGGATCATCCACTATGGATTCCCGCCATTGCCCTAACAACGACACACCCGCCACACACCCAACGACTGCCCCAACCACTTGGGCCTCGGTCACAAAAAAGAACACATCGCCATCGCGAGCTCAACGTCGCCGACAACGTGTGGATCAACCAACTGAAGGCATGCGCAACTGGGCTACCCACTCTTTCACACCAGCAATAGAAGGTGAGCACAGGGGATACTCGATGCTGTATCTCTCGTCCCTGCGTCGTACGCAACACAGCGAAGTTAGAAGAGCCCTCTCAATCCTTGGTGTGCCTCAAGGACGCATTATTGATGTTCATTTTCCTGTGCGGGGTGTCACAAACCTGTTGGTGCACTCCTCCTTCGTCAATGAGCTAAAGGAAAAGCTCGCCCAGGCCAAGATTACCGTGATTAAATTTGATCCCGTTGCAGCTGATACCATCGTTCAACCGGCCTATGCTGATCTCAACACCGATCAACGCATACAGAAAGCCCGCGAATTGTACGCGGAACGAATGTTGCGGGCTTGCGTCCGCATGCCTAAAGCGCATCTCGGCTATGCCATCCTCCGTCACTTTGCGAGAGATGTAGATGTCAATGACCCTCATCGGCTGGACCAGTCCATCCTCAATCGCTTCCTTTTGGCGCGCCCCCGCCCCATAAGGAGACAGCCTGCTGTCCCCTCCCAAGACGACGTGCGAGCCGTGTTTGGCAATCCCACGACGCAGGAGGATGTCATTGACGTAGACGCGGATGATGCAACGGCAGAGGAAATGCAACAATGATAAACCACATCAAGATTGGTTTATTGAATGCTCGCGGGCTTCAACGATCACCAGACGAGCTTTTACGACATTGCGTTAATTTCAACATTGACCTTATTTTACTAACGGAAACATACCTAACAACAGGACGACTTACCACGGACTGGATACAACACCACAACTATGCACACATACCGACTAACAGCACCCGTGGTATTGGCGGGCTCACGTTGCTGGTTCGACCAGAGTTCCCATACCACATCCATCGCATCGACCACCCATCACCCTACGTCCTCAGCTTCGCATTAGGTCACTACGTCGTCCATGGACTGTACCTACCACCATCCCTCCCGCTCCACCAATACAATCAATTACTCAACGACCTCACTGTTGATGAAAACACCATCCTGCTCAGTGACTTCAACACGCGGATCATCGATCTCCTTGGTGACCAGATCACCAACGAACGCGGCCCTCCTTTCCGTGACTGGCTCATGGAGAGAGGGCTCCACATCTGGAACAGTACCCTAGCACGTGGCCAGTTCACATTCGAGTCGCACCTTGGATCGAGTATCATCGACCTCTTCATCTCACGCTACGACGCAGTACGTGATCCATCACTCGTTGTCCATGAGGAACTCTCGCTGAATTCCGACCATCATCTCTGTGAGTTTTCCTTTCTCCCAACGATGCCGATACTGCAACAGCCTCTTCCTAACGCCCCGCGCCAACACTGGAAACTCCAACGCCTTCAAGATCCTGATATCCTCGAACTCTATGTCCAACGATTTACACAACTAGCAGAGCCCATAGGGGAAGAGATCACTGCACACCTCGATATCGAAGCATTTCACCTGACCCGCGCCGACCTGATTGAGCAGATTGGTACCCGCGTTACCAACTGTATTACCCAGGCATTGGATGAGAGCGTGACCCAAGGGTGTATGCGGCCAAAGCATTGGAAATGGTTTTGGACCGAGGAACTCCAGCGCTTGGCAGACGCCCGTGAAGCCGCCTATCGGGCTTGGCACACCGCCAGCCATAATCTTGTCGCGCGTGCTGTACTTTGGGCCCATTTCATCCGTGTTCGGGACTCTTTCGACAGGGAATTACGACGAACTCGCCGAGCACACTGGAAGCAATTTTGTCAGACGATGGAGCACAAACCCCACGGAGAGATGAACGCGGTGATCAAACAGATGCAGCAAAGCCGACGGGCACCCGTATGGCTATCACACCGTGACGGACCACAGCAAGCCGCAGAGATGATGGTGACACACTTGGAGAACGTGTTTGGGGGTACCCTTCATGAGGGCACTCGACCGCCTCCTGGTGTTGACCCTGCTGAGATCGGCACATCTCCCTTTCGATTCGAGACTGTCCTCTCAGTCATCCGCGCCCAGCCCAGCCACAAGGCGCCCAGAGTAGATCACATCACTGGGGCAATGCTAAAACCGATTGCCATCCCCCTCGCTGAGCTGCTCACGAGTTTCTTTACCCTCTGCTGGAGGTGGTCCTGGACCCCAAAGGCATGGCGCATAGCACAGGTCGTGCCTATCTACAAGAAGGGTGACCCTGCACAACCTGGCAACTTCCGGCCAATTAGCCTGACCAGCTTGTTCCACAAGATCCTCGAACGGTGCATGCTGCCACATCTCTTGTCCAAAATCCCGGCATTGGACATCGCTCAAGGGGGCTTCCACCAAAACCGCGGTGCGCTGGACCAAGCCTTCTGCTTGCAAATGTTGATGCGCAGATACCAGCAAATGCATGGTGCGTGGCCCGTCGTCGCCTTCCTGGATATTAAGGCTGCGTACGACTCGGTGAACCGCGAGGTCATCTGGTCTCGCCTACGTGGCCTTGTCCCCAGGCCCCTACTTCAGCTATGCCATCATCTCTTTGAAGATGTTCATATCTCTGTCATCCTCCAGCATCATCAATCGAGGTCGATCCAGCCTGCTCGAGGCGTCCTGCAAGGTTCTATTCTCAGTCCCTTGTTATACGCGTTGTTTATCGATTCGCTGCCCCAGGTTCTGCGCTCTCGCGTGCCCGTCCTATCGAGGCCGCTGATCATCCATACCACTCCCATTGACGGCATCACGGAAGCCTGCAGCAATCATTTGCGCTATAAACAAAATCTTCAAGGTGGATGTCCCCGTCGCCGCCCCGACGTCGACTTGCTGATCGCCAATTCGTTACTATACGCAGATGATGTCGCTCTTGTTGGCGCGCCTGAAGACATGGTGCTAATGCTGGCTATTGCTGAAACTCATTCAGTCGAGCTTGGTTACCGCTGGCACCCCGACAAATGTGTCATGCTCAACGCTCCTGATGGGTGGAACTTTAGCTTGTATAACACCCCAATTGCAACCGCGGATCTCTGGGAGTATAACATGCCACACTCTAAATATATATATCTATATATTACTATAATAATATATATGCTTGTGTTACACAACATTGCCTATATATGTAAAATGGGTCGGGGAGTCCAAAAATGATCATTTCAAACCCCGCTAACTATTGCACTTCCCTAGAAAACTTGTTTTTTCTTTGTTTTATCTATAAACACACCATATGATACTCCCTGAATGATTATGATCTATTTCTGGAAAACTTTTATAACTTGTCATTCATTTTTAGTAACTGAATCGACCATTTTTCAGCAATTATTGACCATTTTTTTTCTTATGCCAATTTTACAATATTTTAGCTGCATAATTATAGCAATAAATACAGCAATCTTTATGTGAAAGTTGTCCCTACTATATTACGGTGATACAAAGCCTGTGAAACCTCAAAATCAAGGTGAATGACTGCCTCATCTAATATATGTTTTTAAAGGCTCCCAAATCGTTCAGTCTGTGGAAGTGGTTAGGGTGTTAGGTAGGGAATGGAAAAGTTCTGGGTTCAACCCCCGGCTTTTTGCAATTTATACTGTACATGTATTTTTTAATTCCTGGACCTCGGGTTCAGAGTGGAAAGGTCCTGGGTTCAATCCCCAGCCCTTGCAGCTTGCACTTTTTTATTTTTCTAGAAAGTCTTGATGAAATGTAATGTATGATCTCAGATTTGATTACTAATCGAATAAAAATATTACCCAATAGGAAATAATCATATGATAATCATATGATAATCACATGCTTATCTTGTGATAATGTGTAGAACCTAGAAAAATGTATAAAATGCCATAGTTTTCCTGCTTCACATATATCCCCTATTCTACTTGTATGTCTACTTCTACCACACTTACTATCGAAAGCTCCCTTACCTTCAAGGATATAGCACCTATTCTTTTAGACTGTGTTCAGCCATCAAAGTAAGTCATTAGAAGCAGTAATAGTTTATTATAGCTAAAGCATCTAAACTAGATGGCTACTTGATATTGGGGCCTTATATCCTGAGAAGTTCCACTCAGAGGGGTCCAAAATAGCTATAGTCTCACCTACTGGGAAAGCACCACCCTTACAGAGGTGCTCTCTATAGCACCAGGCATTGACAATAGGAAGTCGATATAACTATCTAACTGTTCAGCTCATATAGTAGTAGTAGGTACAGCAGTTGTAGCTGATCAGGAACTCAATGAAAGTGAGTATAGTGAGGAGGAAATCCTTCCTGTTAGCAAAAGAGTGTGAAACAGTAAATAAAAGAGCTATACTAGAAAGGGAGAAGAAGCTGAAATCTAAAGACAAAGTGAAGTATATATGTGTCGGGGTTTAAAATATTGTTACACGATGCGCGTTATTTAGAACTATCAGAATATATAATTTTTATGTTTGTAGCATGATTGGTGCACCATCTAGGTCAGATTGAAAGTGTGGCGTGCTATACTCCCATTCAGCCACGCATCACAAAGGCTACCAGTGCCATGGGAATGCTACAGCAACTCGGCATTCATCCATATGGGCTTGGATTGTGGGCTGCACTGCGTACCTATTGTACGTTTGTGCGTCCCGTCCTGGAGTATGGCCTCGCCATTGCCTCGCTCACCGCTCCTCAACTGCAACTGATTCATACAGCACAGATCAGCTGCGTTAAACTCGCCATGAACAGTACAGTGTCTCGCCGCCTCCCCACCATCGTTCCAATGGTAATGACTGACCTCCCGTCGATGCAGCTCCATGCACAGATACTGCAAGCAAAGTTTGTGATTCGTGCGTACGATTTGCCGACCCCAACAATGCTGCGCTCGATCATGTTGACGTGGTTGAGTCGCATGCGCACCGATGACAACTGGCGAAAGTTATCGCGTGCAAATCCAGTGTGGCATACGTGGAAAAGCCTGGTCACCTCCGCGGAGCTGCCGCGTGACCCAGTTCATGCAGCAGTCAGCCACCAACGTGACTTGGAATTCATTCGCCGCCGCAAGCTCCCCACCATTTCAAGACTCAGGCCCACAAGGCAGATCGACCCAATCCTGTTCCTACCAGCAAGCAGTCGCGATCGGCATCGCCTGTAGCACTGGCAGATGCACTGGCTACTGTCATATCCCCTTCGTCCATGTCGCTGTGGGTGGGTCAAAGCTGACCGTACCCATTATAGTACATGTCCCTTGGTGCTTCCGGCCCTGGACGACCTTCGGTTTGCCTATCCATATCCCTTTCCAGAAGATGAGCACCCGATTGACTTCTTGTGCAACGCACTACCCCGGAATGCTTCTGGACTCAAGACCCGACGATGGATTGACACCTGGCCCGCCCTACTATGCTACCTTCGACGGGTAGACTTTCTCAGTCATGCCGAAGCCGATCCGCATGAGTACATGGGAGAAGACGACCCAGTGCTGGCCCTCGACCAAGCCCTTGCAATGGAACTGGCCTGACTTCGACAAGAAGCTGTAGATTAGACCCCCCAACCATATGGCTTGCCCTCACGCCAGTGCCAAAAGGCACATACTTTTTCATTTATTTTCTTCTTTCTTACCAGTGGTTGGCTTTTCCCCTCAGGGGTTTTTAATGCACCACTTGGAAATTCACACTGTATTCCCCTACATCTATCAGCCCACTTATAGACGCTAATGGAGTGGCCATATGCCAACAGGCGGGGGCCATACGTCTCCTCAATAAAATATAAAATGTTTTGACTGAGCTAGCAAGGCGAGATCTTATCGAGCATCGCGCGCGGCGAATTCGAGGTCGTTATATAGTTTTCGGCTAAAAATGTACCCTATCACACAACAAAATTCCACGCACTCGTACAGGACTTTTCACAAGAAGTTTGCATTTTGTAAAAGTTTTTCGGACACGGTGATAGTTATCCGAAAACTAGTAAGTGAAAATCGGATATGGTGTTGTTGTAAGTCGGAAAGCTCGACTTGATTTTTCATGGTCAGGTTCAAGGTTTATCCAGAAACGAGAACCGAATTTTTCGGAAATCCTCACAATTTTTTTTCGTCCTTGGAGAACTTAATTTTTCGGACAGGCGACAAGCTTTCTTTCGAACTTGAGGATTTGATTCATTCGTTCTCTGACAGACATTTCATTCGGAAGCCTGCACTCCGTTATCCGCAAAACGTCCCTCGATTTACCGTAATCGTCCACTGAGAGCATTCGGACGAAGTCTTTAAATAATCGCGGTTGTATATACAATTCGAAATCGTGCAATGTTGTTCGGAAAGAAGATGGCTTTTATTCGGAAAGGAGCTAAACTCGCTATGCTTCTGTAATGCACTCGCATGGGTACAGTTACTTTTAGTTTCTCCACTAGTGATTGAGCAGGTCGAATGGAGGTGTCAATTACAGGCGAGGGATTGGAGCTAAAAGAAAAACGCGACTGCCGAAAAATTTTACTATTTTTACTTGTGGGAAGTAGAACGGAAAATATGTGTTCCCTTCCCTTCATCACCGTCCTGAACGTTTCACTCCCAAATTCCGCACGAGTTCTCAGCCGACATAGTATTGCTACAATAATGGGATAAATGCCTACGCTCCTCCCTGCCACAAATCGCTTTCATCCCGGCACATTTTACAAGCAGCTAAAGCTCTGATTTCATGGCAGCAAAGTCGTTGATTTGTGTTCTTGTAAACGCATTGGCGGGGAATGTCATATAGTACGTCCGCATGCTTGTTAACACTATTGGATCAAACAGCATTACTCCAGAGATTTACCTATATAGTTGTAAACACAAGTTTGAATTACATGGAGGCGGTATAGGTGAGTGTCTCTGATACAATGCCATAGAAAATGGCTAACATGCATCCTCTAGTGCCCTGAAATATTGTTCTTACGTTGCTATCTCTCAACATGACGGGATGGCCCTTTTTACGTACATGTTATGATTAAACGTGACAGTGGGTTGGTACAAGGAAAACAGTGGACGGTGCTTTACCGTGTCTATAGATGCTCAATCGTAAGAATGTATACAAGTCGACAGGATATACAGCCGAGTAGAGTATGAGTATTTAATAAATGAGCAAAATGCCTTTATTAATCTGAAGCGGACGGAAATGCCAGGAAGATATAGTCTTCGCATTTTGATGGCGACATGGATTCAAAGACGGCATCAAAGCGATCGCCGACTGTTTGCCTTCCCCCAGGCGACAGCTGTCGGTTGCAGCAAAGTAGCAAGTCTCGTACCAAATACTCAGCAGGGTTCCAAGCCAACTCCTGCGCTGGAAAAATGAAAGGGGTGTGGCCCTTCTCCTCAGCTTTTTGAAAGACCGGCGCTGCCACCTCAGCAGGGAGAGGATCAAATCCAAGAAACAGATTCTTCCGTTTTTCGGCATCCAAAATCGCCACAATGTCAGCAACAAATTGGATAAATTCATCCTTGGTGACGCGTCCTTCGAAAGATTTTGATGCTGTGGTTATAATGCCAGTGTGGTCGAACGCAATTAGAAGGCACAAGTGTGGCTTTTTATCGTCCACATCGGCGGTCTGCGAAGACGATTCTGTGGAGCGTGCTGGGTACGTGCGCCGGCCGTTCACCAGGAATGCCACTTCCGCGACGAACACGACATTCTTGTCAGGTTCAAATTCAGCTCTGGCTGACAATCGGTTAAATTGCCTTTCGTGCTCCTGCGCCGCTTCGATCGATCGCTCCACATTAAAGCTTTTCAATCGCTGAAACGTGATTCTTGCGTTCTTTTGTAGCCATCTTTGCAGTGGCACGCGCGAAGGGAGCCCATCGATATCTTCATCCATGCAATGCGATAACACATCGTCAACAGCGCAAACTGGGTGAGTGTCAACGTATTCCAGGATCAATCTAACCAGGGCCTTGCTAAATGGGGCCTTGGCTTTCGGGCCTCGCTTTTTAGGCGATTCTTGCTCCAACTGGTAACGAGCGAGGTGGTCAGAAAACGTCGACACTGCCATATTCGCAGATTTGGCGGCTTCAGCCATCGGGACACCGCACATGATGTGCTTCTCCATCGCCGCCTTGACTACTTCCGCATTGTGACGCTTGTACCCGGTCTTGTCACCGCGCTTGTACACCTTGCCCGTTTTTGGTGCAGCCAAACTTTTGCTGGCTGACACTTTCTTGCTACGAACTCGACGAACAGATGCAGCTACAGGTTCGACAGCAGTGGCTGTTTGGGTCTCCTCCATGTCGTGGTCGTCTGTGTGCATCATCTATAAGCTCTCCACACGTGATTCTTTTCCCATTAACTCACTATCGATGCTGAAGGTGTATTCCTCAGCAAGAATACCGGGGTCGGCCTGTCTTTGGACTTAATGGTATAGTCATCGATACAAGGTAGGTAAGTTGAAATGAGCGTAGGTCAGTTGCTAAGATACTAACGTTGATGTTCGTCGTCCTCGTCCTGGAAACTAAACGACTTCATTTGTCCAGTCAGCGCGTAGATCGCGTCTCTTTCGCGCTCTGACAAAGTATCAATCTGCATAGTGGAGCTACGTTGTTCGTCGTTGGTCATGTTATATGTCGCGTCTCTATTCAGTGGTCATAAGTAAGCGGGTAATGCTCTATGAGCGATCGTGAAAAGGATAGCTTACTGAGGTAGAGGTACGTGATGTGAAGTTTATCAGGAAGAAAGAGGAAATTGGGGAGAATAAAATCAATGGTTCACAAAAGGATGATTGAGATTTCTCAACGGAAAGAGTGTTGCACATTGCACTGATAGTTTAACTACCTGTTTCGACAGCAGTAATAATAACGATTTTGACACCCGATGATAATAGTTGTATATATTTTGACTAGAACCACAGTAAAATGAGGAAAAAGAAGAAATGTGAGAAGGACTGGATACAAAGGATAAAGTGCGTGATCTACAGCATTGATTCTTTTTGGCGGCATCTCTCGAAAAAGCTAATTGAATGCATAACCCAGCCTTCATAATCGCCTGGGGTCACTTTTGACATCGACTCGGTCATGCGAGCCACAATATCACTGATTATGTTATCTTCGTTGATCGGGTCTTGACGGCATAACGCTTTAACCTTGGAGAAGAATTCCTCTATCGGATTAAGGAATGGCGAGTAGCGGGGCAGGAAGACAAGATGATAACCACGCTCTTCGACTGCTTCTGCAATAAAAG
Source organism: Dichotomocladium elegans (assembly GCA_025716815.1). Classification (NCBI taxonomy): domain Eukaryota; kingdom Fungi; phylum Mucoromycota; class Mucoromycetes; order Mucorales; family Lichtheimiaceae; genus Dichotomocladium; species Dichotomocladium elegans. The sequence goes on from JAIXMN010000058.1 coordinate 13,329, forward strand.
AAGGAGTATGGATCGGTGCGTTGTCACAAACCAGGTACGCACCCTGTCTACTCTGACCGTCGAGTCTGTTCATTACTAAATGCAAGAACGCCAAGAAGTCAAGACTGGTCGTGCCTCTTCTTTTAGACTCTTTCAATGTTGCCCTGGCGGTGGTAGCGGAATTGTCCTTGTTCACTGCCTTGTCTCGTGCTGCAGTCTTGATGATCGCTTCGACAAGCCCATCCCTGCTGATAGCCGCCAATAACGTCATTGACGGGGCGCGAAGGGCGGGGACCATGACCCGAGCTGGACATCCAACTTCGGACCTGGCGTAGTTGCGTCGCATACTGGCACTGAACGAAGCCTCGTCTATGAAGACACAGTTGCGCTCGTAGTCGATTATCTTCTTGTCTATCCAGTTGTAGACGTAATCTTGCCTCATCTGCTTAGTTTCATCATCATCGCGACGCTCAGGGTATCTGCCTGATCGCTTAAGGGTCAGCCGGCACTGATATATGAGGTGCCGGTGAAGGGTGGAAATAGAGACCATGCTGTTGAATTTTTCGAAGTATTTTTTCTGGATTTGGCCTAGTGTCGCGCTGTTGTGAAGCCGGATAAATTCCCGAAGAAAGGAGTCGCCCTCCACGCTGATCTTTCTTGGAGCTGTTCTCCCTTTAGGCATCGACTCCCAGTTGCCTCCATTATTTTTGAATCGGCGAAGGATGTGACCAACGTTCTGCCGTGTGGTGCCCACGATCTTTGCAGTCTCAGCATGTGTCATTCCGCATAAAATTGCTAAATGGATTATACGTTTAATCTCCTTCTCGCTTAGGTTCGGCCCATTCTTTACACGGGTCTTTTTCTCGGCAGTGCGTACTGGGACGATTTGCATTTGTTCTATCACTTCAGAGTTGAAGGTAGGCGGCATCGGCGCTCTGACAGCCGGCAGCAATGACTGCATGCCCAGCATTTCGTGAGCAGGTGGCGTAGTTATCGCAACATTCATAGCATTTTCGTCATCGCTGTCGTCGTCGCCGCTGCCACCACTGCTTTCTTCCTTGCCGCTGCTACTGTAGTCCGACTCAGACTCATCTGCTACGAAACGATATTGGAGGAAACGGGATTCATCCTCGTCTTCGCTCATAGCGTCATCGTCTACTTTGATTTAGCGGATACGTCAGGTTATGAAAGTAACAAATAACTAACCACGCTCAACCTCTGTAATCTCATCCAGCTCTTCGTGGGGAGTGACTTGGCGAAGATCCAGAGAGTTCAAGGTATCAGCAAGGTTGGGTGTATCAATTGAAAGACTATTGCCCGCACCGCGCGAATGGATAGCAAGTCGATGCGTACGTTTTGAAATTCTACCCGAGGAACGAGTTGAGATGTTTCGAGTTTTGGTAAGTTTAGATGTGGTCATTGAGCGATGGTTTACGGTGGAAAAGAGAGAGGAAGAGTATCTTATGAAAGCATGGGAAGAATATATAATAAACTTTTAAACATTTCTTTTTGACGCCAACAACTTCTGAACGCTTTTCTCCACCTTCTCTATCTTTGATATCACAATGCGGCACTCATATAGCATTGCTTTTCTCAATGCAGACTGAGAGACTGTCATATAGGTCTTCGTTCCATTTGCCACTATGGGCTCGGTGAGTGCCGAACAACTGCATTCAGCATCGGCGGGCACCTTGCTTGCGCTGTCATCGTATTGTGGCGGCTCTTGTAATTCACCTCTTGGAAGATCGGCGAGCTCGGCTGGTGCTTTACAGTTGGTTACTACGTTAAATAATAGAGAAAGATAGCTATCACTTACAAACACAGTCTTCTAGTCGCAAGCATTTTACGGCATCTATAATCTCCTCCACAGGGCCGGATAAAATATCCTGTTCCAGGATTAGCACAGGTTCCACATCTGGGTCGTCCAAAAGGGTAAACTCCGGGATTCGTCGGAGCATTTCATCGAGGATTGGCGTCGGCTCTACATCCTGACTTGCTTCGGTTGTCTGGTTATCTTCATTAGATAACGGTGCATCTACCTGCGCAGAGGATGCCCTTGCATGTTTCAGGTCATTGACAGCGTCCACAAGGGAAGTCAATGACCTAATAGCTGCCTCCAATTGCTCTGCAGTCGGACCAAGTTTCCTAGTTGACCGTTTTCTTATCGCCGACTTGTTTGCTGCTCCTCCCTTGCCATTTGCTTTTTTAACTTTTGTCATCGTCACAGGAGATACTTGCTGTACTGCGGATTAAACTGAAAGAAAGGTGGAGAAGAGAGGTTCTCTGTAAGGTCGGCGCGTTAGTTCAATGATATGGATCCTTACGTTTGTACAACGCGGTACATCAGCAAGTGCAACCTTACGACCTCCGCATTTGCTTACTGATCCCCTATCCTCGGCTGGATCATGATTATTGCCGAGATTACGGGAGAGGATACAGCAGCTGTGCAAAGTGATATCCAGATATTTTCAAAAATAATAGTTTGCTGTTGGGATTACGTCAAACCATGATACAGAACATCAGACACAATAAACAACTGTTGGCCGCTAAAAGAAATGGTATTTACTCTAACGCTTGACATAACCAAGTCGTTTCGTAAAAGCTCCATAAAAAATGTTTTCTACCCCGAGGGTGGAAGCAAAAGGCTCTCGAACACCATTACTCCACATGGAATAGCTTCAAAGTTGAAATCGCAGAAAATAGTAAGGCACCGTCCACTGTTTTCCTTGTACCAACCCACTGTCACGTTTAATCATAACATGTACGTAAAAAGGGCCATCCCGTCATGTTGAGAGATAGCAACGTAAGAACAATATTTCAGGGCACTAGAGGATGCATGTTAGCCATTTTCTATGGCATTGTATCAGAGACACTCACCTATACCGCCTCCATGTAATTCAAACTTGTGTTTACAACTATATAGGTAAATCTCTGGAGTAATGCTGTTTGATCCAATAGTGTTAACAAGCATGCGGACGTACTATATGACATTCCCCGCCAATGCGTTTACAAGAACACAAATCAACGACTTTGCTGCCATGAAATCAGAGCTTTAGCTGCTTGTAAAATGTGCCGGGATGAAAGCGATTTGTGGCAGGGAGGAGCGTAGGCATTTATCCCATTATTGTAGCAATACTATGTCGGCTGAGAACTCGTGCGGAATTTGGGAGTGAAACGTTCAGGACGGTGATGAAGGGAAGGGAACACATATTTTCCGTTCTACTTCCCACAAGTAAAAATAGTAAAATTTTTCGGCAGTCGCGTTTTTCTTTTAGCTCCAATCCCTCGCCTGTAATTGACACCTCCATTCGACCTGCTCAATCACTAGTGGAGAAACTAAAAATAACTGTACCCATGCGAGTGCATTACAGAAGCATAGCGAGTTTAGCTCCTTTCCGAATAAAAGCCATCTTCTTTCCGAACAACATTGCACGATTTCGAATTGTATATACAACCGCGATTATTTAAAGACTTCGTCCGAATGCTCTCAGTGGACGATTACGGTAAATCGAGGGACGTTTTGCGGATAACGGAGTGCAGGCTTCCGAATGAAATGTCTGTCAGAGAACGAATGAATCAAATCCTCAAGTTCGAAAGAAAGCTTGTCGCCTGTCCGAAAAATTAAGTTCTCCAAGGACGAAAAAAAATTGTGAGGATTTCCGAAAAATTCGGTTCTCGTTTCTGGATAAACCTTGAACCTGACCATGAAAAATCAAGTCGAGCTTTCCGACTTACAACAACACCATATCCGATTTTCACTTACTAGTTTTCGGATAACTATCACCGTGTCCGAAAAACTTTTACAAAATGCAAACTTCTTGTGAAAAGTCCTGTAACACCATCACCATCACCACCACGACCCCAGATCCCACTCCCGGCGACACTAACGTGCCCGACAGTTGCACGACCACAGCAAAACGCCGACATTCCCTTATGCCCCATGCTACAAAGATCCCAGGCCTAGCTGCAAAAAGACAATTTACCGTACAAAAATAGCTGGTCTTGAAATATTTCAGCAGCCAAAAAGAAAAATTTATTTGTACAAAAATTGCGGGACTTTAAACTTGAAGCCCCCCCAAAAAAATTTTTTGGATAATTGCCTCAACCAGCAATGCATGGGCACCTCATTTTCGCGTTTTTTTTTTCTTGGAAAACCAATTGCATTCAACTTTCACATGACCATGCACCACATTCCTGCACAGTCATGAAAATTGCGGAAACGGCATCAGCAACAATGCAGCTAATTATAACGAGAGACTTTCCCTACGCATGTGCGTTTGCTTTGAAGTAAGTGGGAACATGCCAATTCGGCGATTTAGGACATTCGTTTTCATTCCTTGTCGTGTCATCCATTAACATTACATTGTGTGCTTCAGGCAATCATACTCTTTTATTTTATGTATGACGTGCTCGTTCTCCGTTTCTTAGATGGCATTTGCGCAACGTTGGTTTGCCACTGTGGTGTTTTAGTTGTTTTTTAAGTTGGACAGTTAGAATACGATGAGACTCGTGGATGTCTTTTATTCGAATGAAATCGGAATTAAGATCCTCCATCGCTACACATTTATCTACTATTTATATGATTTATGGCAGAGGTCCTAATTAGGTCAACTGGCTACTCCGTCTTACACGGGTACTCGGAGATGGTAGCACTATTACAGGTAAGGTGCTTGTGTGTGTATTGGTGACCTCTATCATACGTTATATGTCCTTGTTCCTTTCAGACCATCCTCACGTCGGTAAAACCTCATAAAAACCCAGTGGGAGAAAAATAGAGGGAAAAAGACTGTGGAAATGGATCTGGTTATAACGCGGCGTCATGGATCCTTCAATCCGTAATCACCTATGCGACAGCCACGCACATTTCGTTGCAAATGAAGCTGGTTAATTTATGGGAACATTACATTTATTTGGTTTTCATTGCCATGCAATTGCCAAATCTAACATTGTATTGTACCTTTGACGCAGGACCAACTCTTTTGTTCGAAAAGTTACGCGTTTATCTTATGTTGTCTGGCAAATTCGACTTATACTTCAGCAATGCGGTTTGTATGCCATCTACATTTCGGCGACATTGAAGGTTAATTAGAAACGGAATGCGAGGCAGGGAGAAGGAAAGGTATACAGAAGTGTGTGCACTAAGCCTAAGGGAAACTCTGCTTTGTTGAGAGATAATATAAAATATAAAAATATTACAAATAAAAAGAACACCTTTTTTGTCCTTCCAGCCACCATCGTTTTATACAGTATGCCCAATCTGCATGTTCCATTCCGCATCTGTCTCAGCAACGTGTAGATTTACGTCAGATTGCCATTGCAATCTTCATCTTGAGTTTATCTTCAACATTCTGAGTAATTACCGGAATGGTCGCGCACATCCTAACCAGCTAATTATATAGATCATGCCACGAAATCTCGTCCAAGAAGCTGCGGAATTGTTACGAGAATCTTTTGTTGACGACGTTTACGATTACGACGCTGATTGCCCTGCAGTAATCGAGACGGGGTGGGGCTCATTTCAGGCATTCTTTAACGAGGAGGAAAAACGGACTGGGTGCACGTTCTACAACGAAACTACTGGAGGTACACGCAACAGTAACAAGAAGTTTCTGCAGCGCCTTGGTGAAACGCCCAATGAGGATGTATCTGATGCTACCAGCGTAGCCAGTGGCGTGAAACGCGGTCGTCCAAGCGGCAATAGCTTTACTTTGGTATGTACAAGCTCTTTGCCATTGATATTACCTCCTTATTTCTTCTTTGCAGATCTTTAAGTGCCACAGGCACAAGAAGCGTAAAGCATCCAGGAGTTCAAACCGAGCTCATGAAAACTTGCCTTGTGGGTGTACTGCAACAATCAAAGCTGTGAGATATATTAGTGATCCAGCAATGGTCACTGTGACATATAACTGGCGCCATACTGGGCATGTTCCTCGTTCACGCCAGGATTTTGCTACTGCTCCCAATAGCAGAGACGTTCGTGAGACCCTTACTCGTCTGGTTGAGAGCGGATTAACCTGGAAAAGCATCCAACAAATGGTGAATCTTGATCGGTCTGTTTTGGAGAGGATTTTAAGCCATCAGGACAGCCAACAAACAAATGTCATTGGCGATGCAATGCCATTAACCAATGGATTCCCAGAAGCTGTGCCGCGCTCATTACGCATAACTTACCGACATGTGTACTATGCAATGAGCAAGTGCATTAAAAAGAAAGCGATGCATGCACCAGACATCGACACGAGCTTGGACCATTGGGCTGAGAAGATCGGAAACGAGGATGGGATTGTTTTGTGGAAGAGGATGAATGATGTTCAAGAAGGGCTGTTTGTTTTTGCCTTCCTTTCGAAGTGGCAACGACAGGTACTTGTAATATATATATTATTTATTTATTCTTGTGTGAGTGTTGCTAATCACTGGTTTAAGACCCTGCTTGAGAATGGCAGCTTAGTTTGCATCGATTCAACCCACAAAACATGTGTGTACAAAGATGGTGCGCACTGCTTCCTTTACACGATCGTTGCCAGATCACATCAAACTGGTAAAGGTGCACCACTTTGTTGGATGGTAACCAACTCTGAGACACACTTTCCCATTGTCGAGTGGTTTAAATGGCTTAAGCATGAGGTCGGCTTTTTCCCTGAGAAGATCATGATCGATAACTCTGACACAGAGATACTTGCGATTAGAACGGTCTTCAATGATGGTTGCCAAATCCTTCTTTGTTTTTGGCACATTCCTTCGTGCATGGCGGAAGAACATTCGTTCTAAGGTGATGCCGCACATTGGAATCCAGAAAACAATGCAAGAGAAGAGGCAACACAGAGATGATGCTTTACAGTATCTTGCAGGTATGATGTATGCAGATACTGAAGAGGACTACAATATGATATATGACGAGATGATTATGTGGGCCGAGCATCATCAGCAGGAATGGGATGTGGATGACTTCATTGCTTACTTTGACAGCTATTACGCCGAGAAAAAGGAAAAATGGTCAAGAGTTTGGCGACGAGTAAGTACCAGGGCACCACGTGAGATAATTATTTACACGCGTTTCTATAGGGCAATTACAATATTGACACCAACAACTTTATCGAAAGTTGGCATCAATCATTGAAGGAAGTGTACTTGAGCGGATTAAAGCGGCAACGCGTGAACGTTCTTATATACATCCTCTGGGATGTGGTATTGCCATCAGTAATGACTGATCATGCACAGACAGCTCTGTTGGTGAAGAGTGCTACAATGACGAAAGCAGAGCGAGATCGTTATAATGCTGCGAGAGACATTCAAGGTAAGTTAATCATTCAAATACAGCATGATCGCTTTCCTGTATTCCCTTCAATCGTCTGCTGTATAGTTGTAGTAGAATTAATAATGTTTTTTTTTAAAAAAAAAAAGATGGTGACGCAAATGCAATGGTTACAGAATACAGTGACAATTCTGCTACAGTATCGTCGTTTACTGACAGCAATAGATCATACAATATTATGATCGTCAACGGCAAAATGACTTCATGCATGTGTCCCGACTTCCAGCGCAGCCATGCATCTTGTAAGCATATGTATTTGCTCAACAGAGTAAAACATACAGGCTTGCTCGATACGCGCCGCGTTGTTCCAATAGCACATATCGCTAATCAAGATCCAGCACCTACCAGCGATATACAACAAGGAGATGCACTACAAATCGCACTCAGCAGGTATATAAGTATTGCTGTCCTTGATCATTTATACCTTTCTTCGCTAACTTTACATAGATTCCACAGAATGCTTGCCAATCTGGTGACGCAAAGTGAATGGGTGAACCCTTCACACTATACAGTAGATTCTGCTCGCTTTTTAAATCGTGTGTCAGAGCAATTACGTGCTTTGACATCAGAATTACAGGATCAGGAGAATGTCAATAGAAACATTCACCACCAAGGTCGCTTCTAATTGAACGTTTTCATTCAACCTTTTCCCCAGCAATTACAACCTCTCTTTCATGATTTCAAAGCAATTTGTTAGGATGTGCGCGATCATTCCGGCGAGTACTCAGAATGCTGAAGATGAACTCGAGATGGAGATTGTAATAGTAATCCCACGTAAATCTACACGTTGCTGAGAGAGATGCGGAATGGGGCATGCACATTGCATGTACAGTTTAAAGTGATGCTGGTTGGAACGAGCAGAAAAGCAATATTTATATTTATTTTTGTACTTTTGTATTTGCGGCCAAAAAGCAGAGTTTTCCTAAGCCCAACGCACTGTACTTCCATACAGCATTCTCCTGCATCTGCCGTGCATTTCATTGTACTGACCTTCAATGTCACCGAAATGGTAATGGCATACAAACTTCATTACTAAAGTACATGTCAATTCGCCAGAGAAAATAAGATGAGCGCGTAACTTGTACAATAAAATAGTTCGCCTTGCCTCGCAAGCACAACGCAAAGTTGGTTTTAGCAATGGCATGGAGATTAATGCAAATGGATGCAAAGTGCCCACAATTAATCAGTTCCACTTACAACAAAATGTGCAAGTCCAACCAAAATTGCGCAGATGCTAGTGAAGAAATGCGGAATGAGCGTGTCACATGTTCAATAAAAGAGTGTGCCTTGCGTAAAACAAGCTGCGATATTAACATTAGCAATTCCATGACAAAGTATATAAAGAAACGTTCTGATCTCTGAATTACGCGTTTTACTTGCATAGAAGCAAATGCGCATGTGTAGGGAAAGTCTCTCGTTATAATTAGCTGCATTGTTGCTGATGCCATTTCCGCAATTTTCATGACTGTGCAGGAATGTGGTGCATGGTCATGTGAAAGTTGAATGCAATTGGTTTTCCAAGAAAAAAAAAACGCGAAAATGAGGTGCCCATGCATTGCTGGTTGAGGCAATTATCCAAAAAAAATTTTTTGGGGGGCTTCAAGTTTAAAGTCCCGCAATTTTTGTACAAATAAATTTTTCTTTTTGGCTGCTGAAATATTTCAAGACCAGCTATTTTTGTACGGTAAATTGTCTTTTTGCAGCTAGGCCTGGGATCTTTGTAGCATGGGGCATAAGGGAATGTCGGCGTTTTGCTGTGGTCGTGCAACTGTCGGGCACGTTAGTGTCGCCGGGAGTGGGATCTGGGGTCGTGGTGGTGATGGTGATGGTGTTACGAGTGCGTGGAATTTTGTTGTGTGATAGGGTACATTTTTAGCCGAAAACTATATAACGACCTCGAATTCGCCGCGCGCGATGCTCGATATGTCGGTTTTCTTGTTTCCTAGTTGTCTTGTCTCTTTCCGCTTTTGTAATAATATCTTTATCCAGCCCAAAGAGTACTCAAACTAGCAGTAAACAAGAGGATATGCGCCGAGGAAGCCTTGATTTCAGGAGGAAGCGGAATATAAGAATAAGAGTAGATAGATTGACTGTTCTTTATTGTAGTAAAGGATACAGCTGATATTTATACTAATGTCTAAAGAAGATACTAGCAAAAGCTACTGATGGTTCTAGAGACATCCTTTTTCTAGAAGAGTCGACGTGACATGACTGGTGTGGTGGGGAAGTAATCGTGGAGCAAGTTCCAGAAGATGCCAGGAAGCGCCATGGCATTTTAGCTTCCGAAAGGCACGTGACAAGAGGGATGTTTGGGATCACGTGCTTCGAATTGAGTGCTTGGGTCGACCGGGATTTCTGGGCTTGAATCTTTGCCTTGATTTGGCAGTCCTGGAGCCAAAACTCCGTTCGTCCACGACATTACTCCCTCCCGAAACACTTGTTCGTCTCTGAACAATGGCGGAATCGTGGTGACCAAAACTTGCAGACCGGTCAGTCAAATGGTCTTCGTCAACGGTGTTAGTAACAAGCTTGTCGACTTCGTCATTGTCAGGTGGTAGACCCATCTTGGAACGCCATTCGGCACGAGCAGTTGTAGGGTCAAACCATGGAGTTGCCGGCTCCGTGTCAAAGTTCACTTTTGCCAAACGATCGACATGTACCCAGGAAGCAAGTGGTTGTCCCTGTAAGGTCTCCAGCTTGTACGTTCCGAAGTCTTCATTCTTGGCGGTAACAACGTAAGGTCCTTTGTACTGGGGTTCCAAACCGTAGCGGCCTTCGTGTGTAAGCTTGACATAGTCACCGACATCAAAGTCAACAATGTTTAACGCCTGGTCCCATCGTTCCTTGTCCTTTTGTCCAACAGCCTGCATTCTTGCCGTAGCAGCAGCACGAGCGTGGTTCACCTTTTCCAATTCTTGAGCAGTCAATTCTGCCACAACTCGAGGGTCCTTGAGAGCTTCTTCCGAGATGTATGGGCGAAGGGGGTCACCTGGCAGTATTGGGTCTCTTCCATAGGTAAGGTAAAAGGGGCTGTATCCAGTAGTGGCATGTGTTCGGACACGGCAAGCAAATAAAGCAGCATCCAAGTAATCATCCCAAAGATGAAGGGCGCCATTTACATACTTGCGCAACATGGACTTCAAAGTACCATTCAAACGTTCGCACTTGCCATTGGTTCTCGGGTGAAAAGCAGATGTAAACTTGTGGGTAGTACCGATGCGCGTTGTATAATGGGATAACACTTTGCTCATAAAGTTTGCACCGCGATCAGTGAGGATTTCCTTGGGACAGCCAAAACGCACCACAATCTCTTCGTACAAGAAGTCAGCTACAGCTTTACCAGACGCAACAGGAACAGCTCTTGCAATTGGATAGTTGGTCATGTAATCCACAGCAACTAGGATCCACCGGTTTCCACGAACAGTCTTCGGCAGTTCGCCAATGAAGTCGAGGTGCCATCTTGAGAAAGCCGCAGGGACATCCAAGGGGTGCATGACATCATGATGAGCACGATCGCGTCTACTATTCATTTGACAAGCAGGACAGGTAGACAACCAATCACGGATGTCAGCACGCATAGTGGGCCACCAATAACGAAGATGCATCAAGTCGAATACAGTAGTCTTGCCGGCGTGTCCAAATCCATCGTGAAATGTTTTGACTTTATCAGCACGAAGAGCAAATGGTAGATAACGAACTTCCTTAATAAGAGGATCACCGTCACCGGACTTCAGCTTGATCTTGCGATATACTTTACCATCACGCACCACGAAGTGTTCTTGCTCTTGGTCCAGGAAAGCAGTTACTTCCTTGGGCAAATCAGCAGGGCGAGAGACATAATACAATGGCCAGTCTTGACGATGAGATTCCGGTAATACATTCATGCTTGCATAAAGGAATTGGGGTTCTAATGACGTATCATTGGGTGGGGCATCGTATGCTTTTCTTGAAAGGGCATCAGGAACACCGTTTTCCTTCCCAGGCTTGTACAGGATTTCAGGGTCGAAGAGTTCCAGTTCATTCATCCAGCGTGCAAGTCTTGGTGTGATTTTGGCTTGAGACCGCAAGTACTTCAGAGAATTATGATCGGTATAGATCTCATATTGACGTCCTTCCAGAAAACATCGCCACGTCCTTAATGCATGCAATATAGACAACAGTTCGCGTTCTTGTGCCGGATAGTTTCTTTCTTGAGGGGACAACTTGCGGGATTCGTACGCTAGAGGATGCCATACACCAGTGTCATCGGGCTGTAATAATACAGCACCAACGCCGACATCTGATGCATCACATTCGACACGATAGGGCTTGCTAGGGTCGGGAGCTTGCAGCACAGGAGCAGTGGTCAACTTTTCCTTGATCAGATCGAAACTTGCTTGGCATCCGTCAGTCCATACGATAGGTCTCTTCTTGGATCCAGAGCCTTTGGTCAAGTCGGTAAGGGGTGTCGCAATGCTCGCAAAAGATGGGATGAAACGCCGGTAATGTTGAGCTAGTCCAATAAATTGCCGGACCTCTTGGACATTGGTAGGTGGCTCCCAATCTTGAATAGCTTTAAGCTTTCCCTCTGCCGGTTTGATCCCTTTGGCTGAAACACGGAATCCCAAGAACTCAACTTCCGTCTTACCAAACTCGCACTTTGACATATTGGCATACAACCTGGCTTCCCGTAGTCGATCCAGTACCATCTTGACATGCTTGACATGTTCTTCTTCTGACTTGCTGAAAATCAATATGTCGTCGAGATACACCAGCGCAAAACGGTCGATATAGTCACCGAGTACTCGATTCATCAGGCTTTGAAAGGTAGGCGGAGCATTGCACAATCCGAAAGGCAGTACCAAAAATGAGAATTGACCATAGCGGGTGTTGAAAGCCGTTTTAGGGACATCTTCATCCTTGATCCGAATTTGGTGATATCCCGACTTGAGATCTAAACTGGTGAAGTACAAGGCACCTTGTAGTCGTTCAAGGCATTCATCGATTCTTGGTAGTGGATGTTGATTCCGAATCGTCACCTTGTTCAATGCACGATAGTCAATGCACATTCTCATACTGCCATCTTTCTTCTTGACAAAGAGTACTGGGGCTCCCCAAGGTGATACACTAGGCTTGATCAGGCCAAGTTTCAACAACTCATCCAATTGGCGGCGTAGTTCATCTAATTCCAAAGGAGACATCTTGAAAGGCGGTCTTGATATAGGTTTTGCATCTCCAGTGTCGATCACATGTTCCAGTTCCCTCTCAGGTGGCAATCCAGGTAATTCGGCACGAAAAACGTCGCTGTATTCATCCACCATTGCTTGTAAGGTAGGTGGGATATCCTTGGACTTGATTTCATTCTCCAACAAATGTAACATGTATACGGCTTCGACTTTGTTCTTGCGCACGGCTTTACCAACTTGTCGATGGGTCAACAAGTAACGCACACCAGATTCGCCCAAGTACCGCTCTGGTTCCAGCTTGTACTTCTTGCCATTCAAGACGATATTCCAGACATCAGTTTTCCAGTCTGCCTTTGGTGTGTATTCTGCCAGCCAATTCCTTCCAAGGACTACGTCAAATTTGGTGTCTAGCACATATGCATCGACCTTCATATCACAACCGGATAGTGAGAATGGGAACGCCACCTTCTTGGAGATCTTCAGTCTGTGTCCGCCAGCAGTTTCAACATCGCGCGCCACAATATCAATTTTATCCAAGTCCTTGCAAAACCTTGATGAAACATAACTTGCACTTGCGCCTGTATCGATCAGAGCCAAAATACGCTTTTTCCTTGTCATGCCACCATACAATGGTAACGATTCACCCGTGCAAGCGTTCAACTCTTCCAAGTGACAGCAATCTTCTCGCAGCTCTTTCTCCTCAGTGTGAGCATTTTGAACAGCATCATCACTGCGTTGGCCACCCACAGCTGCGTCCACCAATCCATCACTTGGAGTAACCTGCATGCCCTCAACATTAGTATCAGACGCTACAGAACTTTCCTTGCCTTGGTGGATAACATTGGCCAACCCCACTGGAGAATCCTTTTCTTGTGGACCCTTGTGAACAATCCCCTGATCCTCCAGCGACCGGTTTTGCTTCTTCTTAAGGGGAAGTTCATGGCTGCACGTACGTTTCCCCTTGCTTATGCACGTGCGTTGCCAAAATCCTGGCTTGATGATTGTGCTTGTGTTTGGTCATCGTTGTTGCTTCTTGGTTGTCGACATTCACGACGATAATGACCCATTCGACCGCAACGGAAACAGCGAATACGTGAACGATTTGATTGTGCCGGGGAGAGAGCATCCAATTCCATAGGTGTTGGCTCAGAGGTAGTGTATGTGTTACGAGCAGCACCATGATGGCCAAAACCAAAAGCAGGACGAGAATTGTGTAGACCGCGAGCCACTCGTTGAGCACTTTCGTATGATTCAGCCAGTTCGTACGCCTTGTGGAGAGTATCCGGTTTGTGGATCAGCACATGCAGCTTGACTTGATATTTTAGACCGTTGGTGAAAACAAACAGAGCATCCTTGACATCCATATTAGGTAGTTCGAGCATGATATCCCGGAAGGCACGGACGTAAGAAGACACCGAGCCACGCTGCTGTAACTCTTGAAGCTTTTGTCGAGCAATTTGTTCGGCATTTTCGGGCTTGAATTCTGTACGGAATGCATCGCAAAATTGTTGCCATGTTTGGGGGGTCGCCACATTTGTGTCGGACTCTAATTGACGCCACCAAGTAATAGCACCATCTCGAAGTAGAGCCACAGCAAACAACACACGTTGATGATCATGGCGCATTTGCACCAATTCGCAATACTTTTCGATAGTGTACAACCAAGCATCGACCTTGTGCGAATTACGTTCACCGGAGAAAGTGTCAGGTTTGACAGGTCGGAGGGCTTGCAAAAGAGTCCGATTGTCTTCTTGTCCAGTGCCATGCATGAACTCGTCTTCCTGTGGGACTTGCTGTTGTCGTTGCAGTAGTTGTTGCAGTGACTGCATTACCGTCATCAGAGCTTGTTGCTCGAAGGTAAGACTGTTATCGGTGTCCATGGTAAGTCAGTTATCGGGTAGTAGTTCTTGTTAAGCAAATAAAGTCGTATCCAATCTTGATCTTGTATTCAGTGGGAACGAATGATCATCAGCTACCAGTTGTCGGTTTTCTTGTTTCCTAGTTGTCTTGTCTCTTTCCGCTTTTGTAATAATATCTTTATCCAGCCCAAAGAGTACTCAAACTAGCAGTAAACAAGAGGATATGCGCCGAGGAAGCCTTGATTTCAGGAGGAAGCGGAATATAAGAATAAGAGTAGATAGATTGACTGTTCTTTATTGTAGTAAAGGATACAGCTGATATTTATACTAATGTCTAAAGAAGATACTAGCAAAAGCTACTGATGGTTCTAGAGACATCCTTTTTCTAGAAGAGTCGACGTGACATGACTGGTGTGGTGGGGAAGTAATCGTGGAGCAAGTTCCAGAAGATGCCAGGAAGCGCCATGGCATTTTAGCTTCCGAAAGGCACGTGACAAGAGGGATGTTTGGGATCACGTGCTTCGAATTGAGTGCTTGGGTCGACCGGGATTTCTGGGCTTGAATCTTTGCCTTGATTTGGCAGTCCTGGAGCCAAAACTCCGTTTGTCCACGACAGATAAGATCTCGCCTTGCTAGCTCAATCGGTAGAGCGTGAGACTCTTAATCTCAAGGTTGTGGGTTCGACCCCCACGTAGGGCTTCACCTTTTACTATTTCGTGTCGCTGTGTCGTGTGTCGTCTTTTTGGATACCACGAAGGAAGGTTGACGACGTCCACGAAGAGAACCACAAAGGATAGGATCGCCACTAAGAATATATTAGGCAGAGCGGGGACCACGAAGTAAAATAGCCACACAGGCAGTATCCAGAGTAGAAAAGATATTCTGTCGTTTAATGATAATGATGGTGCTCTATTTATACTATTGTCTATTACGCTAAGCGGCTGCGCACCGCAGCATTTAGTTATGATGATAGCTGCGGCAAAAGGAGTGCTGCGCATCAAGAAGTGTGTCTGTGACCTCCGACTATTTGCTGCGACATTATCTCCCCCCCAGACTGTTGGGCGTCCTCGACCAACATGGGCTTTGGGCGGTCGAGATTACGAATGGCGACAGGATCATACCAAGGGGAGGTGGGCGGAGACTTTGCATGGACAGGACGTAAACGATCGGTATGCACCCAGGAGCGGTATACTTGATTATTCATATCCTTGAGCTGGTAGGTGTCGGAATCGAGATTGCGCTTGATGATGGTGTAAGGCCTTTCCAATTGTACTCGAGGCTTAATTTGTTTTCGTGGCGCATGGCCACAAGGTCACCAACAGAAAAAACTTGATGAGTCATGGTGGAATCCCAGATAGCCTTGTCACGATTGGCGTTGACACGGAGGCGTTCGGCAGCAGTGGCCCGTTCCTCTCGCAGACGCAGCAACGAGGGATTTCGACTATCGACTAACGCGGCAGGTACGGCAGTTGGGTCTTGCAATACCATTGGTCGTAATACATCTCCAGGTAAACGGGGTTCAACGCCATAAACCATGAAAAAGGGGCTGAGATTGGTTGTGCGATGCTTACGGATGCGGCATGCAAACAATGCTGGCTCCAAGAAATCATCCCATCGGTAAATCGCGCCATTGGTATACTTACGGATCATCTGCTTCAAGATGCCATTCGTGCGTTCAACCTTGCCATTTGTCCGAGGATGGAATGCGGAAGTGAGCTTGTGATGGATCTTGGCACGCCCGAGGTAGAAATTTAGGACTTGTGACATGAAATTAGCGCCACGGTCAGTCAGGATTTCCTCCGGGCAACCAAATCGCATGACGATTTCTTCGAAGACAAAATCCGCAATGGCTTGACCAGTAGCTGCAGGTACGGCGCGAGCAATCGTCCAGTTTGTTGTATAGTCAACAGCGACTAATATCCATCGATTTCCTTTGAGGGTTGTAGGCAATTCGCCGATGAAATCCAAGTGCCATCGAGAAAAAACGGGAGGAACATCTAAAGGGCGCATGGGTGCATGATGCTTGCCGCGGTCAGCATTGGATGCTAACTGGCATTGTGGGCAAGATCTCAGCCAGTCTTGGATGTCCTCTTTCATTCCTGGCCACCACCAACGTTTCTTGATGATATCGTACACCGTTTCCGTTCCCGTATGTCCAAAACTGGTATGGGTGTACTGTACGATATCTGCACGCCGAGCAAACAAGGCAAACCGGATTTCCTGCGTCGATCCACCCGATCGTACCTTGCGGAAGACTTTGTCTCCGTGTACGACGAACTTCTCACGATGCTTGTCTAAAAGATCCTTATACGTGGTTGGCCACTTGCTCTCTTCGCGCGTATAAAACTTAGGCCAATCCGATTCCTCGATAGACTTCAATGCATACAGGTATTCTGGTTCTAGAGAAACCTCCTTGGTATGACAGTTGGGCCCGTCCCGTCGGGACAGCAAGTCTGGCACCTGGTTGTCTTTGCCACACTTGTAGTGGATCTCGGGATCATATAGCTCAAGCTCCGCGATCCAGCGAATCAGACGAGGGGGTGGTGGTTTTGTGCGACTGCGAAAGTACTGGAGAGGATGGTGGTCCGTACGCACCACATAACGCCGACCTTCCACAAAACAACGCCAACAACGTAAGGCATGCAAGATCCCAAGTAACTCCCTCTCTTGGGCTGGGTAGTTCCGCTCGGCCGACGATAACTTCTTCGATTCAAAGGCGATAGGGTGCATCTGGCCATCCTTCCCCTCCTGCAGCAATACCGCGCCAATACCAAAATCGGATGCATCAGTCTCGATCACATACGGCAATTCAGGGTCGGGTGGCAGCAAGACTGGTGCTGATGTCATAAGCTCCTTGATGGTTTGAAAAGCGGCTTGACATTCGTTTGTCCAGTCGATAGCTCTTTTCTTGGTACCTACACCACGTGTCAAATCGGTCAAAGGAGCAGCGATCGTCGAGAAGTTACGAATAAAGCGGCGATAATGGGAGGCCAACCCCACAAACTGTCGCACTTCTTGGACATTCGTCGGTTGTGGCCAATCTTGGATTGCTTTTACCTTGGACGGCGACGGGAGGAAACCAGCACTAGAAACAAGGTAACCGACAAACTCCAACTCGGTCTTGAAAAACTCACACTTCTTGAGGTTGGCCACCAGTTGAGCGTCATTCAAGCGATCGAGAACATGCCGGACATGCTGCATATGCTCCTCTTTGGTCTTGCTGAAAATAAGAATGTCGTCCAAGTATACTAATGCGAACTTGTCCAAGCAGTCGCCAAGCACCGAGTTCATGAGCCGTTGAAAGGTAGGTGGGGCATTGGTCAGGCCAAACGGTAGCACTAAGAACTCATACGACCCATATCGTGTGTTGAATGCAGTCTTGGGCACATCCTCCTCGCGAATGCGTACCTGATGGTAACCGCTCTTCAAGTCAATGCTGGAAAAATACTTAGCACCACCAAGCTGCTCGAGACACTCGTCGATCCGGGGCAGTGGATGGGAATTACGTTTCGTCACCTGATTGATGGCCCGGTAGTCGACACACATACGCATGGAGCCGTCTTTCTTCCGAACGAACAACACCGGTGCACCCCACGGAGACGCGCTTGGGCGAATCAGTCGTAGGTCGAGCAGCTCCTTAAGCTGCTTGCGCAACTCATCCAACTCTAACGGGCTCATCTTGTAAGGCGCACGATTAATCGGGGAGGCATCGCCAGTATCAATCACATGGCTGACATCCCGGACTGGTGGCAACCCCGGCAGTTTGTCTTGGAAAACCTGCGGATAGGCCTTGATTAAGGATTGGAGGTCGTCTTGGTCGGGGAACTCTGACTCAGGCGGATCATTACGGACGTAGCAGAGGAACAACTCCTCAACCTGCCCTCGTTCTTGCAACCGTTCCACCTGGCGTGATGAGAGGAGATAGGACAGGTTGGGTTCCGGAAGTGATGTGATCGGTCGTAGTGTATATCGGGCGCCATCCACAGAGAACGTCCAAGTACCTGCATCCCAATCCGGCAATGGCCGTATGCGCCTGATCCAATCCAACCCAAGAATCAAGTCGAACTTGGTGTGTAGGACATAAGCTGAGACGTCGTGCCTAAAACCAGCAGCAGATAAGGACAAAGTGACGACTCGATCAATCTTGAACATGTGACCACCAGCCGTCTCGGCGTGACGAATTGGTACATCGCGGACAGGGCAACCAGCAGCCAGATGAGGTGAGACGTATGAACAACTGGCGCCACTGTCCAAAAGCACCGTCACCACCCTCCCATTACAGACCATCGAATACAAGGGCAAATCAGTGTTTATTGCGTTTAAAGACTCAATGTACGATATATCAGCTTCGAACTGCGCCTCGTTGTCGTGGAGCGCCTCATCGGACAGTGGTTCTTCGGTAAAATCGATTAACTGCGCGACAGGTGGGTTCGACGGATTGCTGATGGGGTGGTCGGTCATGACTGGTTCGTGATGACCGTTCACCACGTTGAGAGATATAGGTTGGCGCGAGGGGACTCTCTCTACTCCCAACGCGCTTGGTCTTTTAAAGCGCTGGCCTGCGACTGGCGAACACCACGAGCCTCTCCTTCCGGGGGTGATGGGCACTGTCGTGCGATATGATTACGTCCACCACAGTTGTAGCAGAGACGAGAATGGAAACCACCACGACGCGGACCACCAAAACCAACGGACGGACGAGGGCGAGAAAAAGGCTGTCGGTCTTGGATGGCGTCAATATCCATGGGTGTGGGACCATGCTGCGGCTGTGCTGCTTGAAACGGCTGTGGCTTACTTGGCACTGCATGCACCGAATCGCGTAGGCCCATCGCATACTCTTGTACCGCTTCAAAGTGCTCCGCTGCATTATATGCATCTGTCAGGGTTTTGGGTTCCCTTAGTAGTACTTGCATGCTCGCTTCATATGATAAGCCAGTGATAAACTCATGGACAGCATCGTCATCGTCCATATATGGTAAGTCAAGCATGATGTCCCTGAACTTAGTCACATACTCGTGGATAGTCTTGGATGGTACCGATTCTTGTGATAGCATGCGTAGTTTACTGCGCGCAACCTGAGCCGAGTTACGCGGCTTGAACTCAGACCTGAATGCAGCTTGAAAGTCCCGCCAAGTTTTTGGTGTTTTATTGGAACCGTCGTCGGGGTGGATGGCGGTTTCTAGATGGCGCCACCAAGTGGCTGCGGCGTCGCGCAGCAATGTGGAGGCGTACGTCACTCGCTCAGCATCCTCCATATCGGGAAAACAGTCGCAATACTTGTCCACCGTGTGTAACCAAGCCTCCACCATTGAGGATGATCGAACGCCACGGAAAATATCCGGCTGAACGGGCTTGATCTTGTGTTTACTTGGAGATGTTTGCCGGTGGAGTAGCTTGAGCTCCTCTTGTTGCGCCTGTAGTTGCTCAATCATCGCCTTCATCGTTGCTATCATCATACTTGCTTCGGAGTGATTTTGTGCCATGCTTGGCTGATCGTCGTCTGAATCAGAGATGTCGTTGCGTCGGGAACGGTAGTGTTGAAATGCTGTTTGTTGATAATTTGCTTGTGAAGGATCACTGGACATCAGCTACCAAATGTCGTCTTTTTGGATACCACGAAGGAAGGTTGACGACGTCCACGAAGAGAACCACAAAGGATAGGATCGCCACTAAGAATATATTA
The DNA here is from genome assembly GCA_025716815.1 of Dichotomocladium elegans. Lineage (NCBI taxonomy): Eukaryota > Fungi > Mucoromycota > Mucoromycetes > Mucorales > Lichtheimiaceae > Dichotomocladium > Dichotomocladium elegans. The sequence goes on from JAIXMN010000058.1 coordinate 33,327, forward strand.
GGCAGAGCGGGGACCACGAAGTAAAATAGCCACACAGGCAGTATCCAGAGTAGAAAAGATATTCTGTCGTTTAATGATAATGATGGTGCTCTATTTATACTATTGTCTATTACGCTAAGCGGCTGCGCACCGCAGCATTTAGTTATGATGATAGCTGCGGCAAAAGGAGTGCTGCGCATCAAGAAGTGTGTCTGTGACCTCCGACTATTTGCTGCGACACGTGTGTCATAGCAACATATCAGATCTTCTTGATGTCGCATACAAATACGCCATCCAATCAGAAAGGTTCATTGTCATAACCAAAAAAAGGGGAATTATTCAAAAGCGCCCGATTCGGACTGCATGTATTACTTACGGTGCATTGATTGATTCACTGCGTTTATTACTTCCGTGCATTGATTAACCCACGGCAATTATTGCTACAGCTACATATATTAATTTCCAAATGATTACGATTAACCTCAACATCCCCATCAATGCATTCTAGAATCTAGTATAAATACCCTCGATCCAACTATAATAAAAATCATCACTACTCAACTCGTCCCTACACTGGCCAAGGTTCATCCGCCAAAAATAGCCGACAATTGGTAGCTGATGATTATATGAGCCATCCACCCACGCCAAGCTTCCAGACATACCGCACACGACACCTTTTAGAATCCGACGACGAAGAATCCCCGACAACAAGATCGATACTAGAGGACCTACCAGAGAGCCCTACGATGTCATCTACGGAACAAGAAGAGCCAATGAGGGTGATGCTCCAGGCAGTCATGGCCCTATTGTCAAAGAAAGATGGCTTCCCAGTGAAGATACGAGAACCCGATACATACAATGGCGACAGATCGCTAGATGCCGTACAGAGCTGGACTCGCTCAGTGGAGAGGTACTTGGGGTTGTCGTCACTCCCCAAGCATGAATGGGCAGATTATGCCAAGACCCTGTTACGCGGGAACGCCGAAACCTGGTGGCAACACGAAGAACGCTTTGGAGAAGACATCTCCGACTGGAACGAGTTCAAGAAACGAATAATTAGCACATTCAGCCCAGTGAACGCTAACCAACTAGCGCGCGATCGATTGGCAACCTTGAGGCAGACCGGGTCTGTGCAGACTTATGTGACACAGTTCCAATCCGCCTGCGCACCGCTAACGTCTATGACCGATGAAGAAGCCCTAGACAGGTTCACGAGAGGACTGCAGGAAGAAGTTCGCGTCCACGTAAGGACTTGTTTTCCGCAAACATCGACCGACGCCATCCGCGTTGCATTAGCTTATGAAAGCGCTCGTTTGATGAGTTGCGAGTTCGGCCAGGATCGCAGAATTTTTCCCGACGACCAGATGCAAGGCCAATGTATAAGCAACTCGGCGGCACCACAGTATCTGCGAACCAACGGTGTTGCACCCATGGACCTGGACACCATCCAGTCCAGACGCAACTCAGACCGTACCTGGAACAATGGTAATCGAAGTACCAACCGTGGCCGACGCGACCATCTTCGAGGCAAAGAATGTTTTAACTGCGGAGGTCGAGGGCACTTAGCCCGGGAATGCCCAACCGAACGCACCGAACCTAGGAATTACCACAAAGGTTACCAGCAGCGGAACCATAGCCAGAGCCACCCAAAAGGCAAAGCGCGGATGGATTGAAGGGAGCCCATCCGCGCCCATACACACACCAGCAATCCCTCAACATCTTGAAAACCGAACCTCCCAAGTCGATAGTCCCTGAGAAGCCCCTCATCGACCTCGCCGACACGCCAGTACCCGAAATCCAGGAACCATTAAAGGACCTAGAAGCAGACAAGGAGTATTTCAACTCTTTATTATCAATAAATGAGACTGAATTGCCAATGTATTCTATGCTGTGCAATGGTCGACCAGTAGAGGTCCTTATCGATTCCGGGGCCACCGGTTCCTATATTGCACCCCGTGTCGCTGTTGACCTACCAATACAACCTGTGGCCAAGCGAGAGGTAGAAACCGCTGGAGGCCACACTCTAGAGATTACTGCACGAGCAACGCTAGACCTAAATGCCGGAGGATATAAGCACACAGCGGAGGCATATATTCTCGATACCAAATTCGATCTGATCCTCGGTCGCGATTGGCTTAAGCTAGTTAACCCCATACCTGATTGGGACCTGGATACGTGGCGAATCGATTCAGGAACAGACACCTACACACTACGACCATCGCAGCAGCGCGAAGTCCCTGATCTGGTGTACCTCATTTCGCATCGACAAGTCCAACGATTGGAACGTGTCAAACAAGTCGATGACATGTTCCTTTGTTACGTGCGACATGATCCCATCGATATCACGCCAGTCACGGAGGGACGTTTCGGAAAGTTGGTAAGCGAATTCGGTGATGTATTCCAAGACAAGCTACCAGGTTTACCCCCGGAACGTGAGGTCGAACATATAATTGACACAGGTGACGCAGCGCCAATCTCACGCCCTCCTTTCAAGATGAGTCCGCTAGAGTTAGACGAGCTACGGAAACAATTGGGTGAACTACTCGATCTTCGTCTCATCCGCCCTAGTGCATCTCCTTGGGGCGCACCCGTTTTATTCGTCCGAAAAAAGGATGGTAGTATGCGGCTTTGTATAGACTATCGTGCAATTAATAGAGTCACTCGCCGCAATACGCACCCTCTACCACGGATCGATGAATGCCTCGAGAGACTGGGAGGTGCCAGGTATTTTTCCAGTATCGACTTACGAAGCGGATATCACCAAGTGCGTATTCGAGAGGAAGATGTACCTAAGACGGCCTTCAATACCCGCTATGGTTCTTACGAATTCTTGGTACTGCCATTTGGGTTAACGAACGCGCCGCCTACCTTTCAGAAGCTAATGAATGCCGTACTGGGAGACTATCTGGACGATTTTGCTTTGGTTTATTTGGACGATATTCTGATATTCAGCAAGACTGAAGACGAGCATTATCAGCATGTCCGACAAGTGTTGGAACGCCTCCGCAAGTCGCAGCTCATTGCTAACCTTAAGAAGTGTGACCTGAACAAAACAGAACTCGAATTCGTAGGCTTCCAAGTATCTGCAAAAGGGATCCGGCCGTCAAAGAAAAAGGTGCAAGCGATTCTGGATTGGCCACAGCCAACAAATGTACAGGAAGTACGCCAGTTCATTGGTCTCGGGTCGCACTATCGACGGTTCATTCGCGACTTTGCAGCGATCGCCGCACCTTTGACCGACTTGACAAAGGGAGTGGGTGCAAAGAAAAGGAAAATTACCTGGACCCCCGACTGCCAACATGCGTTTGAGGAAATCAAAGCCCGAATGTGTAATGCACCGATTCTATCACCGCCCAATCCGGAACTGCCGTTTGTGATCGAAACAGATGCTTCCGATTTTGGCGTAGGTGCTGTGCTGCTACAAGAAGGCGACAATGGACAAATGCACCCTATAGCATTCGAATCTAAGAAGCTATCGACCGCCGAACGGAATTATCCCGCGCAGGAACGCGAACTCCTGGCCATTCTTCACGCCCTCCGAGCCTGGCGCTGTTTCATCGAAGGACGACGATACATAGTGTACACCGACCATCACCCACTAAAATATTTTCGTTCCCAAGTCAAGCCAACACCAAGACTAACTAGGTGGATCTCTGAGATGGAGTTGTATGACCCAGACATTCACTATAAGCCGGGAAAAGACAACCACGTACCCGATCTTTTATCCAGACGCGACGGTGCTGCATGCCTAACTACCGAAATTGACCTCGAACCTGAATATCTATATGCAGTTCGCTCGATACAAGAATCTGACTGGCCGAAATTCTATGCCTTACCTGAAACTCAGTGGCCACGAATTTACAAGGACTTACTGGAGAAACACAGGGACAAGTTCACTAGTAATAACGGTCAGGTATTTAGGAAGATAAAACTCGGCCAGGAACTACAGGAAGTCAGATACGTCCTTTTTGCACGACGCGCCGACTTGGTGCAGCAATTCCACCGATCCTTCGGGCACGCCGGCAACACTACGATGTACGACCTGATGCGAAAGAGATGGTGGTGGCCGGGCATGCGTGCAGATATCCAGGAATGGGTAGCAACTTGCCCCCAGTGCCAATTAGCGTCCAATGCAGGCAGAAACGTCCATCACGCGCCAATGAAACCCTTGGAAATACCACCCGCTTTCTCGCGCTGGCATCTTGACTTTATCGGTGAACTCCCAACCACGGCTCAGGGCAACCGTTGGCTCCTGGTTGCCGTAGACTCTATGACAAATTGGACTATCGCCGGGCGGTCCGTGAAGCTACCGGAGAAACTATCGCCAACTTTTTATATGAAGAAATTGTGCTACGTTTCGGCTGCCCTGCTGAGATTGTTACTGATCGCGGATCCAACTTCATGTCCAAGGTTCTCACCAACTACCTTGGTCGCCTCAAGGTCAATCACGCTCTGACTTCGGCCTATCACCCACGCACCAATGGCAAAGCTGAACGCACCAATGGCATCCTCAAACAAATGCTACGGAAGTACGTCGATGGTAATATTTACCACTGGGACAAGTTCGTCGAACCGGCTGTGTTTGCCTGCCAAATTCGAAAACATCGGACGACGGGATTCAGCCCGTTCTTCCTGGTCTATGGCCAAGAGCCCAAACTTCCAGGTGATTTTCTGCGCCCCTTCCTCGACGTTACCACATCGCAAACTGCACCCTCAGATCCTGCCCTGAATCGCATTCCTGAGGTTCGACGGCTACATGAAGCACGACAACTGGCAGCACAGCGTCTGAACAATAATGCGACGAAGGATAAGGCTCGCTGGGATTTATTTATAAGACCCCAGAAGTTCACTATCGGAGACCACGTACTCTTGCGCCACGAAAACAAGCTGAGCCTCGAATACAATTGGCAGGGACCATACCGCGTAATTGGCTCGAACCCCTCCACCGATATCTATAAGCTAATAGACTTAAAAGGCGTCGAATACTCTTCCTGGGTTCACACAGATCGGCTTCGTCCAGTACATGTGGGCTCCCACATAGACAGCACTCCATGGTACGATCCAGCTAGTTCCCGCGCCAATGAACGACGGCACCTCGAAGCAGCAGCTGCCGCCACCGCTCACATGACTGGGTTGTCCAGGGACGTCCAACACTCTGGGGAGGGGGTGTTGTCGCATACAAATACGCCATCCAATCAGAAAGGTTCATTGTCATAACCAAAAAAAGGGGAATTATTCAAAAGCGCCCGATTCGGACTGCATGTATTACTTACGGTGCATTGATTGATTCACTGCGTTTATTACTTCCGTGCATTGATTAACCCACGGCAATTATTGCTACAGCTACATATATTAATTTCCAAACGATTACGATTAACCTCAACATCCCCATCAATGCATTCTAGAATCTAGTATAAATACCCTCGATCCAACTATAATAAAAATCATCACTACTCAACTCGTCCCTACACTGGCCAAGGTTCATCCGCCAAAAATAGCCGACATTGATCAGTATTGTCTTTTGTATGATTGTATCACCTTATCTCTTTTACGCTGCGCCCTCCATCATTACTTCGCCACATCCATATTACTTAGCCATCTTGACATACTTAGCCACGTCCAACAGTATAAATAGTGGACCATCACATAGCATAAAGGGTATCGAAGATCCTCGCCATCCTCATTATATTCCTGTGTGGTCTCATTCCTTCGTGGTTATACTCCTTTGTGGTCTTACTATCTTCCTCTCGGACGTCGTCTATCATCCTGTGTGGATTCAAAAAGAAAGACGACACGTGTGTCTGTCGTCTTTATTTTTACTTGAATACGGAAAGACGACGACCACGAAGGATAACCACGAAGAGAGTAGACCAGGAAAACGCTCGGTAGATGAGTACCTTTATTGCTGTCTACTTGTCCCTTATTTATACTGTTTTCTACTACTAAAATTATACATGCGATATCGTCATTCGTACAGGCGATGCTGTTAAAGAAGTAATTATGTCTGTCATTATCCATGTCGGTCGTGATATCAAAAGAAGAAAGTCGGCCAAGCATTACGTCAGGCATCATACGAAACTGGAAGTAGGTCGGTTGATCAAATCGCCGGTTGGTGTAAGCTACGACATTATCCTCCCCCAGACTGTTGGGCGTCCTCGACCAACAAGGATCGAGTATCGTGGATTTCGAGACGCATAGCGGCACGGGAAGTAAGAGGATCGTACCATGGGGAGGTGGGCGGGGACTTGCAATGAATAGGATGGAGGCGGTCAGTGTGCACCCAGGAAGAGTATTTTTTGCCATTGAGATCCTTGAGCTTGTATGTGTCTGAGGCTAAGTTATGGTCAACAATAGTAAAGGGACCCGCCCAATTGTATTCGAGGCTTAATCGTTGTTCGTGGCGCATTAAGACTTGGTCTCCTACTGCGAAAATCTGGTGCGTCATAGCCGCATCCCAGATAGCCTTGTCACGTGCCGCGTTGGCGCGTAATCGTTCTGCAGCCTCCGCCCGAGCTTCGCGCAGTCGCAAGAGTGATGGTTGTCTGGCCTGGTCGATAGTGGCAGGATTGCTACTAAGGTCCTGGGTGACGACCGGGCGAAATACGTATATCTCCTGGAAGGTGGGGTTCCACACCGTAAACCATAAAAAACGGACTCTTACCCGTGGTACGATGTTTCTGTACGCAACACGCGAAAACCGATGGTTCGACGAAGTCATCCCATTGGTGGATAGCACCATGGACATATTTCCGCAGCATTTGTTTTAGTATACCGTTAGTCCTCTCGGCCTTGCCATTGGTTCGAGGATGAAAGGCCGACGTCAATTTGTGATGGACTTTCGTGCGGCCAAGATAGAAGTTAAGGACCTTAGACATAAAGTTGGCGCCGCGATCTGTGAGGATTTCTTCAGGGCAACCAAAACGCATGACTATTTCATCATAAATGAACTCGGCGATTGCTTGCCCCGTAGCATCTGGGACGGCCCGGGCAATAGTCCAATTGGTGGCATAGTCGACTGCTACAAGTAGCCACCAGTTACCGCGGAGCGTTGTTGGTAGCTCACCAATAAAATCTAGGTGCCATCGTGCGAATGGAGCGGGGACATTGAGCGGCCGCATGGGTGCGTGGTGTGTGCCTCGATCAGCGTTGGCTGCCAGTTGGCATTGGGGACAATCTCGGATCCACTCTAGGATGTTTTCCTTCATGTTGGGCCACCACCATCGTTTTTTTACAAGGTCGTACACCGTTTCTTTTCCGGAATGCCCAAAGCTTGTGTGGAAATGTTGTACAATATCGGCTCGTCGAGCGAACAAAGCATATCGGATTTCATGGACATTATTTCTGATCTTGATTTTTCGATATACTTGGTCTGCCCTGACTAAAACCTTGTCCTTGTGTTTGATCAGTAGATCCTTGTACATCTGCGGCCACTTGTCTTCGTTCATAGTATAGAACTTTGGCCAGTCTGAGTCTTTGATGGATTTAAGTGCATAGAGATAGTCTGGTTCGAGTGCGGTAGGGTCTGGTGTGCAGTTTGGACCGTCTCGTCGAGACAATAGGTCAGGGACGTGATTTTCCTTCCCACTCTTGAATTGTATCTCAGGATCATATAGTTCCAGCTCAGCAATCCAGCGGATGAGGCGAGGCGGTGGCGGTTTGCTCCAGTTACGAAAGTAGAGCAGTGGGTGGTGATCAGTTCGTACCACATAGGGGCGCCCCTCAATGAAACACCGCCACGATCGAAGGGCATGCAAAATACCGAGCAATTCTCGTTCCTGTGCAGGGTAGTTGCGTTCAGCAGCAGAAAGCTTCTTGGACTCGAAAGCAATAGGGTGCATTTTACCATCCGCCCCTTCCTGAAGTAGCACAGCCCCGACGCCAAAATCAGAGGCATCAGTCTCTACCACGTAGGGCAAAGCTGAGTTTGGAGGTAGCAAAATAGGAGCCTGGGTCATGCGGTTTTTGATCTTATCGAACGCTGTTTGACAAACCGACGTCCAAGCAATCGGTCTCTTCTTCACACCGGTACCTCGAGTCAAATCCGTCAAAGGAGCCGCAATAGCAGAGAAGTCCCAAATGAATCGGCGGTAATGCGAGGCAAGGCCCAAAAATTGGCGAACTTCTTGGACATTGGTCGGTGCCGGCCATTCCTGAATTGCTTGTACCTTGGATTTTGACGGAAGTACAGGATTTTCAAGAAGAACTTTGCCACAAATTTTAGTTGTTCGTATAGACCGTCTAGGTTTTTCGTCTTTTTTCGCTTCAAATTCGAATACAAATTTTAGTATTTCGTTGCTACCCTTTTGTCAAATTTAAAGGCAATAGCAGCAAGAACATGTCAACCAAGGCTATATGTGAGTCTTCCTTCTCCTCCTTTTACACCAGAATAATTTTGGGAGGCCAACCATTTATGTTTCATTCTAATTTCAAAGGAAGAAGAGAAACGAAATACTAAAATTGGTATTCGAATTTGAAGCAAAAAAAACGAAAAACCTAGACGGTCTATATGAACAACTAAAATTTGTGGCAAAGTTCTTCTTGAAAATCCTGTATACCGGCCGCGGAGACATGGTAACCCACAAACTCCAGTTCGGTTTTGAAGAATTCGCACTTCTTTAAATTGGCGACAAGTTTGGCGTCTCGTAGGCGATCAAGCACTTGCCGAACCTGATGGATGTGATCCTCCTTGGTTTTGCTGTAAATAAGAATGTCGTCGAGATAAACCAACGCGTATTCATCCAAACAGTCGCCTAACACTGAGTTCATGAGGCGTTGAAAAGTGGGCGGTGCATTGGTTAGACCGAAAGGGAGAACCAGAAATTCATAGGAGCCGTATCGAGTGTTGAACGCCGTTTTTGGGACGTCTTCGTCGCGTATCCGTACCTGGTGATAGCCGCTCTTTAGGTCGATACTGGAGAAGTATTTTGCACCACCGAGGCGTTCCAAACACTCATCAATCCGAGGTAGGGGATGCGAATTCCTTAGTGTGACTTGATTGATAGCACGATAATCGACACATAGGCGCATTGATCCATCCTTCTTACGAACAAACAGCACTGGTGCACCCCAAGGCGAAGTGCTCGGGCGAATTAGTCGGAGGTCGAGGAGTTCCTTGAGCTGTTTGCGCAGCTCGTCCAGTTCTAGAGGACTCATCTTGTATGGAGTACGATTGATGGGTGCGGCACTTCCAGTATCAATAACATGGGTAACATCGCGATGAGGTGGTAAACCTGGCAATTCGTCCTTGAACACATCTGGGTATTCTTGCAGCAGTTGTTGGAGCATTTCTGGTTGAAGCTGCTCTGCCTCCTTACCGTAGTTACGCACATAACATAAAAATAACTCTTCAATCTGGTGTTGTCGAGTTAATCGCTCTACTTGCCGGTGTGATATCAAGTAAGCCAGCTCGGGAATCGGACAGTCGAACTTAGGGCGAAGAGTATAGGATCTATTTTTGTTGGTAATTCGCCATGTATCCTGGTCCCAATCTGGCACCGGCTTCATACGTTTAATCCAATCACGACCGAGGATAAGATCAAATTTGGTATCCAGTACGTAGGCGAAGACATTGTGGATCAAACCGCCCATGTTCAAGGATAGGGTGACGGCGCAGTTGATTTCGAAAATGTGACCTCCGGCAGTTTCGACTTGGCGACTGGATACTGGTTGGACTGGGCACCCTGCTGCCAAGAGCGGCGAGACATATGTGCAGGTAGCACCGCTATCCAATAAAGCATCGATAGATTTCCCGTTGCAGACCACAATGTACAAAGGTAAGGCAGTATGATTTATTGTATTCAACGATTCGATGTGTCTAACGTTTGCTTGGTGTGAACCTTCCTTCGCCCCTTCCTCGTCGATCGATGAATCACTAGTTAGGTCGATTAGCGGCATATCCACAGCCGTTGTTGATGGGAGAACCGTTACAGAGACTGGGGTGGCCGAGTGAACTTGTGACGAGGCGGGCACGGTGTTTTGGAGAGCATTAAGGGATGGGAGCGAGCGCGAAGGGACTCCCTTTAATCCCGACGCGCTGAGCCTTTTAAATCCTTGGGTTGCCAACGAGTAGCGGAAACAGAGCTAAAGCTAGAGCCTGCCTTGCCTTGTGAGGGTGATGGACAATCGCGCGCCAAATGTCCACGACCATCGCAATTGTAACAACGACGAGGACGGTACTGCTGTCGATTTTGCGGATAAGCGCGATGTTGGATAACATCGAGGTCCATCAGCACTGGGCCACTTGAAGTATCCTGAATCGGTCGAAAAGGCATACGTGGATTAACTGGTCTGGGGTGTTGGAAACTGTCTCGTATGCCGGCCGCGTACTCGTGGACTGCTTCGAATGCCTCGGCAGAATTGTATGCATCTCGTAGAGAAGTTGGTTCCTTGAGCAGCACCTGTACGCGAGCATCATATGACAATCCACGGATGAATTCATGCATGGCATCTTCGTCGAACATTTCGGGGAGATCGAGCATAATGTTGCGGAACTCGACTACATATTCGCGGATGGTTCCAGACGCCGTCGACACTTGCGATAACGCACGCAGTTTGTTACGTGCCATTTCCTTGGCATTCTTGGGCTTGAACTCAGCACGAAACGCGGTTTGAAAGGCACGCCACGTCTTGGGGGTGAGATCACCATGAATATCGTCGGGGTCGATGGACATCTCCAAGTGTCGCCACCACGTTGCTGCGCCTTCGCGTAACAGTGTCGAGGCGTAGGTGACACGTTCCTTATCGTTGAGGCCGGCGCAATCCCCATACTTGTCAACTGTGTGCAATCAGGCCTCTACCTCCGCGGATGACTGCACACCACGAAAAAGGTCAGGTTCAACAGGTTTGATCCTTGTATCGGAGCGATGATTTGCCTGCTCTCGTAACGCCTTGAGCTCCTCTTGCTGGTTCTTGATTTGCTGTAACATCGCCTGCATTGTCGCCAGCATTTCTGTTTGATGATGTTGTTGTTATCATGGCCCACCGCGCGTAGGAAGCTTTGTGCGAGTGTCCTCGCACGTTCTTGTAACGCTGCTAAGTTTCCTTGGGAGAACGATGTACGCTGATTTTCTGGAATTACTAATTGCGGTACCTGCGCTCGATAAGTTCCATGTAGTTCATCAGGTAACTGTTGTAGGACATATTCCTGGATAATATATTGTCGTTGCTGTTCGTCGGTGAAAGCCATTGTCATCAGCTACCAAATGTCGTCTTTATTTTTTACTTGAATACGGAAAGACGACGACCACGAAGGATAACCACGAAGAGAGTATCGACCACGAAGGATAACCACGAAGAGAGTATAGACCACGAAGGATAACCACGAAGAGAGTATAGACCACGAAGGATAACCACGAAGAGAGTAGACCAGGAAAACGCTCGGTAGATGAGTACCTTTATTGCTGTCTACTTGTCCCTTATTTATACTGTTTTCTACTACTAAAATTATACATGCGATATCGTCATTCGTACGGGCGATGCTGTTAAAGAAGTAATTATGTCTGTCATTATCCATGTCGGTCGTGATATCAAAAGAAGAAAGTCGGCCGAGCATTACGTCAGGCATCGTACGAAAATGGAAGTAGGTCGGTTGATCAAATCGCCGGTTGGTGTAAGCTACGACATGTCGTCATGTCGTTGCCCTGGTCACGAAGATCCTTTTTGTAGCGGGTAACGGCAAATTCACACAGAACGGGAATGTCACGGAGACTATTCAGAAATATTAGAAGCTTGGAGGTTCTTTATTACTACCGCTAGATGCATATTTATATGTATTGTTAATTTTAGGTAGCTAAGCATCTTGACAAGGGAAACTATTAAATGGCTGCGCATTACATGCCTTGGCAATAATGCTCAGCAAATAGTGAATGCTCAGCAGATAGCGAATGCTCAGCAAAACGGCTACGCATTGTACTCCTTCGAGAAAGGTTACACATTTGACTGTACCGTGTAACCAGTAGTGTCGTTGTTTTTGGCGGATAGACCTTGGCCAAATGTAGAGACAACTGAATTTAGAGAAGAAGATGATTATTCCCTTTTTAATGTATGAATTGATGAGCCTATATATACTACTACTTTGATGGTTACTAAAGAAAAGATACGGGAGGATAATAATAATAATAGAATGAATATAACTATGTGAGAGATGCTGTTGTGAAGGATGGAAGGAAGCAGGCAGACAATCCATTGGTAATAATTGACAGTAAGGAGGCATTGGTAATCCGCACAAAAACAGGAGGTGATGACCGTGAGCATAGTCGGTGTTGCTAGTATTTCAATTGGCCACCAAATCTAATCCGACAATACCCCCTCACCAGAGTTTTGTATGTCCTCGGACAATGTTGATGGCTAAGAGGACCTGACGTCGTCCAGTTTTTGGCGTTCGTTCGGCCGGGCAGTAGTTGGGTCATACCATGGAGAGGTGGTGATACGAGAGCCTGGATGTACTGGACGAAGGCGGTCTGTATGGACCCATGAGGAATATTCGACGCTTTGCAAGTCGCTGAGCTTGTATATATCAGTCGACGGATTGACAGCAATTATTCGAAAAGGGCTGCGCCAATTATATTCTAGACTAAGCTTGTTCTCATGGCGTAGCAGCACATGATCACCGATTGAGAACTTTTGTGGACGGAGAAGAGCATCCCATCGAGCTTTGTCCTTAGTGGAGTTGTCGTTAAGGCGTTTTTCCGCGATTTGCCGAGCTTCGCGTAAGCGACGAACCTCTGGAACACGACCAAGCGTAGTGTCTACAGCTGGATGGTCTGCTGAGGGGTCTGTCAGGTCAAGTGATGGGTTAAGAATATCACCGGGGAGCTTAGGTTCTTGACCATATACAAGGAAAAAGGGGCTGAAACCCGTGGTGCGATGCTTTCGTATGCGGCAGGCGAAAACGGCTTGCTCAATGAATTTGTCCCAATGGTAAATATTACCATTGACATACTTTCGCAACATTTGTTTAAGAATTCCGTTAGTGCGTTCTGCTTTTCCGTTGGTTCGAGGGTGATAGGCTGAGGTTAACAAATGATTGATTTTTAAGCGACCGAGGTAGCAATTGAGAACTTTAAACATGAAATTTGAGCCGCGATCGGTGACGATCTCCGAAGGGTAACCGAAACGGAGAACGATTTCTTCATATAAGAAATCCGCGATGGCCTCACCAGTAGCGTCGCGAACGGCACGGGCAGCAGTCCAATTGGTCATAGAATCAACGGCGACAAGTAGCCATCGATTGCCCTGAGCAGTGGTTGGTAGCTCTCCAATAAAGTCAAGATGCCATCGGGAAAAGGCAGGTGGAATTTCCAATGGCTTCATTGGCGCATGATGTATGTTGCGACCGGCGTTGGATGCTAGCTGGCATCGTGGGCAAGATGCCACCCATTCTTGAATATCGGCGCGCATGTCCGCCACCACCATCGCTTCCGCATAAGGTCGTAAATCGTGAGGTTACCAGTATGTCCAAAAGACTGATGGAACTGCTGGACCAGGTCTGCACGCCGTGCAAAAAGAACATACCGAATCTCTTGTATTTCATTATTGGCTTTTACCTTCCCGAAAACCTGGCCATTCCTGTTGACGAATTTGTCCTTGTGTTTGTTTAGAAGATCCTTGTAGACTTGTGGCCATTGATGCTCAGGTTGAGCATAGAACTTCGGCCAGTCCGATTCCTGGATTGCACGGACCGCATACAGGTAGTCGGGTTCGAGGTCGCTTTCCGATGTCGCACAATCTACGCCATCACGTCGTGATAGTAGATCAGGTATATGATTCTCCTTGCCGGGTTTGTAACTGATTTCCGGGTCATAGAGTTCCATTTCCGCGATCCAGCGTGTTAACCTGGGTGTAGGTTTTGCTTGGGAATGGAAGTACTTTAAAGGATGGTGGTCGGTGTACACCATGTATCGCCGTCCTTCAATAAAACAACGCCATGTTCGAAGGGCATGCAGGATGGCGAGAAGTTCCCTCTCTTGTGCTGGATAGTTACGTTCGGCTGGCGACAGCTTTTTGGACTCATATGCTACTGGATGCATTTGACCGTCATCACCTTCTTGGAGTAATACCGCGCCGACACCGTAGTCGGAGGCATCCGTTTCGATTACAAATGGCCTATCGGGGTTAGGCGGAAGCAGAATTGGCGCATCACTCATTCGGATTTTAATTTCTTCAAAAGCTCGTTGACAATCCGGGGTCCAGGCGATGCTTCTTCTTTTTGCGCCAGTTCCTTTTGTCAGATCAGTCAAGGGGGCAGCGATTGCCGCGAAATCTCGAATAAATCGGCGATAATGTGATCCAAGTCTGATGAACTGCCGCACCTCTTGAACATTCGTCGGTTGGGGCCATTCTTGAATCGCTTTCACTTTCTTTTTGGATGGGAGAATGCCCTGAGCTGCTACTTGGAAACCGATGAACTCAAGCTCGGTCTTGTTCAGTTCGCATTTCTGGGGGTTGGCGATAAGTTGTGCCTCCCGCAATCTGTCTAACACTTGACGCACGTGGTTATAATGGTCCTCTTTTGTTTTGCTGAAGATTAGTATGTCATCCAGATAAACCAAAGCGAAGTTGTCAAGGTAGTCTCCCAGCACCAAGTTCATCAATTTCTGGAAGGTTGGTGGTGCGTTAGTTAAACCGAAGGGCAGTACCAGAAATTCGTAGGAGCCATAGCGAGTGTTGAAAGCTGTCTTTGGAATGTCTTTCTCTTGAATGTGCACTTGATGATATCCGCTTTTGAGGTCAATGCTAGAGAAGAACTTGGCTCCTCTGAGCCTCTCAAGGCATTCGTCAATGCGCGGTAGAGGATGTGTATTCCGCAATGTGACTCTATTGACAGCACGATAATTGACACAGAGGCGCATAGTGCCATCCTTCTTGCGGACGAATAGCACTGGGGCTCCCCAAGGAGATGAACTTGGTCGGATTAGACGAAGATCGAGCAATTCGCCTAATTGTTTTCTTAGCTCGTCTAGCTCCAGCGGACTCATTTTGAAAGGTGGCCTGGATATCGGTGATGCTTCACCAGTGTCGATAACGTGCTCCACCTCTCGATCCGGTGGTAGTCCCGGCAGCTTGTTTTGAAAAACATCGCTGAACTCTTCTATTAGTCGAGTAAACCGATCATCGGTGGTGGTTGCATTTGGAGGCGAATCTTGTCATACATAGCATAGAAACATATCCTCCACTTGTTTCGCACGTTCCATCCGTTGAACTTGTCGGTGCGAGATAAGGTACGCCAGGTCTGGGGTATCACGCTGGAGTATAGGGCGCAGGATATGTGTCTTACCTTCTGACTCAATTCTCCATGTGTCTAGGTCCCAATCAGGTACAGGATTGACCTTTTTTAGCCAGTCGCGACCGAGAATGACGTCGAATTTGGTGTCCAAAATATACGCCTCTGCTGTATGCTCGTAACCTTCGGCGTTGAGTGTCAGAGCGACCTTTCTGGTGACTTCGAGGATGTGCCCTCCAGCTGTTTCTACCTGTCGTCCAGGTACCGGCTGTGTAGGTAGTGCTAGGGTAATGCGTGGTGCGACGTATGACCCAGTGGCACCCGAGTCAATCAGAACTTTGACACGTTTACCATTACACTCCATGGGATACATTGGTAACTCTGTTTCATTTATTGACAATAATGAATCGAAGTATTCCTTATCGGCCTCCAAATGTTTTTGTGTTTTCACAGTGCTTCGGTCGGTACTTTCTGAAAGATCGATAAGTGTGTCCTCTTGAAAGTCCTGCTGAGGTGTATTATCCTCGACCATGTTAAGGGATTGTTGATGCGTGTACGAGCGCGAGTGGACTCCCTTCAATCCATTCGCGCTTTGCCTTTTGGGTGGCTTCGGTAATTGCTCCGCTGTTGATCGGTTATACGTTCTCGGTGTTCGGTACGCTCGCTAGGGCATTCCCGTGCTAGATGTCCATGGCCGCTGCAGTTGAAACATGCCTTATTGCGAAGATGCTCACGCCTTCCACGAGGACTTTGTTGCCACGTCCGAGTTTGGATTGCATCCAGATCCATTGGTGCGACACTGTCGCATAGGTGATTGCAAGAGCACCAATGAAGTGAATATCCATGGCAATGATGTAAAGAACTGGAACAACCGCAATACAGAAACACGACTCAGCCAAGGGAAACACGATCATACATAGCCACTAGATCCATATCCACAGTCTTTTCTCCTCTATTTTTTCCCACTGGGTTTTTTGAGGTTTTACCGACGTGAGGATGGTCTGGGATTCAGCTACAGGAACGAACGAAAAGTTTTTCTATGACTTGTCAAGTACTGCACCCCAACAACTCCTCTTATGGAAATTTCCAGGACAATTGACCCATGTCAATCGGGCGGAATCTATTTTATCCATAACAATATATAAACAACTATGTAGTGTAGGAGTAAACAGGGAGAAGAATTTTTCTTTCTATTAAAAACACCTCCAAGAGTCTCATTGTACTTTGACAGTCTCTACAAACCTTATTTACCACAGACACCATTTGATCGTAGGTACTGAGGTGCCTCTGTGCGACTTGGAACTGGGAACTGAAGAGGACTGACCTCCGACCTATTCCGGTCCATGGGGTATGTACGTGCGCTCTCGTAAGCCAATGCGATTCGGATGGCGTCAGATGAGGTTTGCGGAAAGCGAGTACGAACTTGGACGCGTGCTTCTTCCTTAAGTCCTCTCTCAAACCTGTCAAGCACTTCTTCGTCTGTCATGGTCGTGAGTGGCGCGCAGGCAGCTTGGAATTCCGTAACGTACTTCTGTACTGATTCAGTCTGCGTCAAGGCTGCAAGCTTATCGCGTGCCAGTCGGTTAGCATTTACCGGGCTGAACATCCTGATGATGTGTTGTTTGAAATCACTCCAGTCGGAAATATCGGCCCCGAAACGTTCTTCATGCTGCCACCAAGTCTCAGCATTACCACGCAGTAGTGTCTTTGCATATTCAGTCCACTCATGCTCAGGAAGCGATGACATACTTAGATATCTTTCGACTGATCGTGTCCAGCTCTGTACAGCGTCCAGCGAGCGATCTCCATGATATGTATCCGGCTCTCGCATCTTGACCGGAAACTTGTCCTTCTTGGCCAAGAGAGCAAGGATCATCTGAAGCATGGCTTCCATGGTGTTTTCTTGTCCTGATGTTGGCATTGTAGGGCTTTCCGGTAAGTCTTCTAATATTGACCTTGTTGTAGGAGCCTCGTCGTTGTCTGAATCTTGCGCTTGTCTTGTGCAGTAGGTTTGGAAACTTGAGCTTGTGTTTAGGTGGTTCATATAAACATCAGCTACCAATTGTCGTTGTTTTTGGCGGATAGACCTTGGCCAAATGTAGAGACAACTGAATTTAGAGAAGAAGATGATTATTCCCTTTTTAATGTATGAATTGATGAGCCTATATATACTACTACTTTGATGGTTACTAAAGAAAAGATATGGGAGGATAATAATAATAATAGAATGAATATAACTATGTGAGAGATGCTGTTGTGAAGGATGGAAGGAAGCAGGCAGACAATCCATTGGTAATAATTGACAGTAAGGAGGCATTGGTAATCCGCACAAAAACAGGAGGTGATGACCGTGAGCATAGTCGGTGTTGCTAGTATTTCAATTGGCTACTAAATCTAATCCGACAGTAGCAGACCACGACATGTGCTACAACATCCCAAAGGACAAAAATATACCACGAGGCTACCAGGGGTCGAACCTGGAATCTCCTGATTCGTAGTCAGGCGCCTTATCCATTTGGCCATAGCCCCTTCTCCTTATTGTCGTAAACAAACAAAATTTGGACTCCAGGAATGCCAAATCAAGGCAAAGATTCAAGCCCAGTAATCCCAGTCGACCCAAGCACTCAATTCGAAGCACGTGATCCCAAACATTCCTCTTGTCACGTGCCTTTCGGAAGCTAAAATGCCATGGCGCTTCCTGGCATCTTCTGGAACTGTCATGTCCTGTGTGATTTGTCACTGCGCCCAGAGTGAGGAATACCCCACCCAAAAAGTGGGTTATTCTTGGGTGGATTCTTGAGAATACAGGATTTTCAAGAAGAAGTTTGCGACAAGGATTAGTTGTTCGTTGCCGTATTTTTTAGTTCGTTATTGCTGAGAAAAGTTTGGGCATAGAAACTTTGGTTGTTGGTGAATTGCGGCCCTGAATTTGGCCGGCAGCGGCTATTGAATTCGCAAAAAATCGTCGAGGTTTTTCGTTTTTTTCGTCTATCCAATTCGTCTCCCACAGCCCAGTTGTTCGGCAGCATTTCGAAGGTCGATGCCACATACAAAGATGTTGGATCCTGCAGTATTATTTTATCGTCAAGAGGATTCTTTTTTTTGGATTTGGTTGGCAAGGACATTCGCGCAAACAATGCAAGTTCTCGGTTTTAGTAATCCCATTTGGTTACTACCAAGTCGCATTTGGAACGCACTTTTATTTTGTTCGCATGGCATCTCTATATATTTCGCAATCTCTCTTGCCGCACTTAACTCAAACATTTGTGCGATTAAAAGAAAAAGCGGCGAACAGTGGGAGACTGGCAGCTGCTGAAAGGTACCAAACTCGGCATGCTGTATTCTTTTCTTGTCATCCGTCGCCATTTCTGTGCAGCAAAGCTGGCAATTGGCCATTGGCTAGTTCGCCACAATGTAAGAATAAGATGGGTGAATGGCGTGAACGTGGAGGTAAAAAGGAGACAGTGATTGTCTGGAAAATAAAAGAAAGCCTTTAAAGCTTAAAAACAAAACGGGAGAGAATGGTACAGTAGGAGAATAAAAATGGGCGCGACGCGGTTAATTGAAATATCGATGCGCTTCCCACCCTTTTTCTGGTAGTGCGCCCTCGCATTATACTTTTGAACATGTGCAAAACGAACCATCCTGCTCTTAATTAAACACAAGCTATTGTGAGGAAAAAGAGAAATGGCAACAACTTCTCCGAGATTCTGCTTTCTCACGAAAACCATGCTGCTACTCTATTTGCCGCTTCTTTCGACACATGTGTGCACCCTTGTCTTTTGCAAACGTAAGCCTTGACATCGACAGGACCTTGCTGGTCTTCAACAAAGTCAAGCTGCGGTTAATGTCTAGATCTAATGTAAGAATAGCATTCGCTGGCAACAGCGACCGCAAGGTTGACATTTGTCGAGCTGATTGGGAGATTTCTATCACAGTACTGCCTCTACGAGCGTCGTAGTTGGTATTGGCCTCATCACTATCACTTTCACTGCCAGTACTGCAATCGCTTTCCGTTTCGTCGACCTGGAAGCGGTATTTGGTGAACGCCAAATCATTCATCCTATCCAACATTCCTCCTTCGAGATCGATCTCTTCACCGCCTTCATCATCGTCGTTCACGTCATCGCCATCGTCATCGTCATCGTCCTCACTCATAGGACTGGCCTGGGTATCAGCTATGTCTGTCTTTTAATGAGGCTGTATTTTGTAGAGTTTCTGATATGGATCATTGCCCTTTTCTCGAAATGGACGACCAGTCTTACTCATACCATCTCCACGAAGATCTAGTGATGCCATAGATCTGGTCAAACGTCGCGTAACGACTGGGGAACACCTATGCGCAAGTTGCAAGCGTGTCTGCGAAGGGATTACCGGTCGATAATGGTGTTTCGTGACCTTGGCAACAGTGCGTGCCGAGATTTTGTTGGATTTTGAGGAAGCCATTTTATGGTGAACAAGAGTATAAGGAAAACTTTGGAGGGGAAAAAGGCGTTAAAGAAATTCACATTTATTATGAGTAAGTATTCGTTCTAGCTTTTGTAACACAACACCACCACGAACGGTGAATAGGCTTAGCAGTTCTGCTTAATCACCCTGTCAGATGACATGCTCTAACAGGCGTCCGTTATGCACTTATTACTAAATCACAAGCGCCCCAACCATCCTTTTTGATCACAGAATGCACAAACTGATCTTCAACTATCGCATTCTCAAAAATATCACTTCTTTCCAGTACTTTTAACTTCGTTACTCAGTATAGCTAAGTACCAAGTAGAGCGATATGTACAGATAAAGCTATCCATCCTCAATGTCCGCAAATTTTCACCAGCTTATCCATTTACCCCACATATTGCAAATGCTGTATAGCTGGATAGGCTACCCTTTTACTATCATTTCTTCTGTCGGCCAACACAGGAAGTTCTACCAAGACCTATGCCGACGATTAATTAGCTAATTTTTTGAATAGGGTTTCTCCCTTAATCTTTTTTCCCTCGTTGACATAGATTGCGCCTTGACGCATCAAGGGTATTACCTTTCATACGTCCATGATCGAATCGACCAAGTATATGAATGATTTCATTGATTCCTGCTGCTATTTCGATGTTGAACGGGGTATAAAAGAAGCACATGTTTAAGCGGAATGCGAGAGACGTTTAAAGCGTAAGCATTCACCGTCTCTTTTCAGGGATCTCCATGATCAATGTCACATTGTGCTTCGAAATCACGCGATTTTCCGTATATTCGTGATATGTGCCATATTCGAGAGACATTTAAAAAGGCGGAAACGCGTTCATAGTAGCACGGTATGGCATTGAGTATTTCTTTATAATAACTAGTAAGTTACTTTGCTCGACATTATTGCAATCAGCACCTTGACCAGCGAATGCTATTCTTACATTAGATCTAGACATTAACCGCAGCTTGACTTTGTTGAAGACCAGCAAGGTCCTGTCGATGTCAAGGCTTACGTTTGCAAAAGACAAGGGTGCACACATGTGTCGAAAGAAGCGGCAAATAGAGTAGCAGCATGGTTTTCGTGAGAAAGCAGAATCTCGGAGAAGTTGTTGCCATTTCTCTTTTTCCTCACAATAGCTTGTGTTTAATTAAGAGCAGGATGGTTCGTTTTGCACATGTTCAAAAGTATAATGCGAGGGCGCACTACCAGAAAAAGGGTGGGAAGCGCATCGATATTTCAATTAACCGCGTCGCGCCCATTTTTATTCTCCTACTGTACCATTCTCTCCCGTTTTGTTTTTAAGCTTTAAAGGCTTTCTTTTATTTTCCAGACAATCACTGTCTCCTTTTTACCTCCACGTTCACGCCATTCACCCATCTTATTCTTACATTGTGGCGAACTAGCCAATGGCCAATTGCCAGCTTTGCTGCACAGAAATGGCGACGGATGACAAGAAAAGAATACAGCATGCCGAGTTTGGTACCTTTCAGCAGCTGCCAGTCTCCCACTGTTCGCCGCTTTTTCTTTTAATCGCACAAATGTTCGAGTTAAGTGCGGCAAGAGAGATTGCGAAATATATAGAGATGCCATGCGAACAAAATAAAAGTGCGTTCCAAATGCGACTTGGTAGTAACCAAATGGGATTACTAAAACCGAGAACTTGCATTGTTTGCGCGAATGTCCTTGCCAACCAAATCCAAAAAAAGAATCCTCTTGACGATAAAATAATACTGCAGGATCCAACATCTTTGTATGTGGCATCGACCTTCGAAATGCTGCCGAACAACTGGGCTGTGGGAGACGAATTGGATAGACGAAAAAAACGAAAAACCTCGACGATTTTTTGCGAATTCAATAGCCGCTGCCGGCCAAATTCAGGGCCGCAATTCACCAACAACCAAAGTTTCTATGCCCAAACTTTTCTCAGCAATAACGAACTAAAAAATACGGCAACGAACAACTAATCCTTGTCGCAAACTTCTTCTTGAAAATCCTGTACATCAGAGAATAACACTGTGTTATTCTTCAGCCTGAAAATGAGTTCCATAAGAATCCACTGGTGGATTCCTCAAAACTAGTCCATAAACGGACAGGCCGGTTTTCCCATTGAACATGACCCCCCAAGTTTTATTCTGTCCATATATGGTTGTTTTGGTTATTTATAAAATCTGTGCCATATTCCCAACCTTCCATGATGGGATTATAGTTCAAAAAAACTATCCGTTTTTTCTTTTACGATGGTATCACAATGGAACTGAATGGAAGGATTTTTTTTTCAATAAAGGAGTAGACGTAGTTTCGTTTTGGATCATAGGATTATGGGATAGTATATTGTATTTTTTATTATTTTGACTGGCAAAAGCAATAGCGACATTTTACATGGAGCATGGCATTGAAGTAAGAAGATAATGTGGAAAGGCTATTTAGGCCGCGCTCTACTATTACCACCACCGAGGGATTCTGATCATTACGAAATGGGGATATTGAATGGCAGTAATGGAGATTGAACAAGTAAATGGAGCAAGTCGTTTTTATTCATTAGCCTACGAACCTCTGTAGCTTTGATTAATTTGAGTGAAGTATGAGCGAATGCAGAACTAACCTTTTACCATAGAAGTGAAGGTGGTAATTCTATTCGAAAAGAAGAGAATCAATATAAAGAGAAGGCATACCGAAAATGTTTGCAAACATACCTCAAAGAACTATGAAAGCGATTCTGTCAAATCCAAAACTACCAGAAAGAAGATGAATGTCAAAAAGGCCTTCGTCACTAGCCCGATATCAACAAATGAAATACTTTACTTACTTGTACTGAAGAATAGACCATGATCGTGAGGGAGGTATTGAATTCGAAAGAGAAAGGAAACATCAGAATTGCGCCCGATTCCTATTTAATACCTGAGAAAACATTTACTAAAAATGGGAGCCGTGTCATCCCTGATACCCTGTCAAGAGACAGCCTCCGTTTTCATCCTTGTTCCCATTTACAACGCGAGTATTCAAAGTAATAATAAAGAAAAATCCATAAAAAGATCAATACTTATCTTTCCATAGATGTCCTTCCATAGCAGTGCCTCCAACGACTCCACAGCTGAAGAACGCGAGCAACATGCTCGCAATCTGGAAATAGCGAACCTGCGTGCCACTATTCGTCGACTTGAAAATCGACTTGAAGATGAGTGTGTCAGCTTCCAAGCTGAAAAAATGGCGCTTCGGCAGCAGCTTGGCGGTCTTGCAGCTCTCGTTGCAGCAAACCAGCAACAATCTCTGGTGGCTGTTCCACCTGCGGGTCCCCCTGCAGACTTGGTGCAAAAGGCACTGGTATGTAACTTTACGAGTGTATTCGTAGCTTCTCCATTCCATAGTAACCTCTAGAGGAAACTCCAGAGAAACATTAGCCGTTGCCATGACGCGTATGCTGCAGGCGACGGTTACAAGTATGGTGAAGACTTCCGGTCGCGCCATAACAATGGTGTGACCACAGCGATTGCTGCATTTTGCCGCAATTCCGTGGACGGCCAAGTACTGGACGAGAAGATCTTGCGCGCCAAGATACACCAGTACTTCAAAGGCCAGAAGCGCGAGCACAAGCGTCGGCAGCGAGGGGGGAAGGGATCGCCGAGGAGGGACGCCTGAAAGTCCAGAAAAAGCGCAGCAAGCGGGTGTGGAGCGTAAATTCATATTACGCTATCTTAAATTACGATGAATCACTTACATTGAATTCACAATAGAAACTTAGAGCTCGCAAGATTGCTCGCGCCCAAAATGCTGCTACTTTGGAGGCAGAGTTCTCCAATGGAGAGCGCCTCCTGCGCAAAGAATGCATGTCGCCGGAGATTTCCGACACAGAGTCGGGCGTCACTTACGTCCTAAAGCCTGGATTCCGAAATGAGAACGTAAGACCTTTTTATAAGGATTCAACGCTGTACTAACCGTTATTCGCCTTGATGTAGGTGGCACAATATTTTGACACGTTAGATAGGCTGGCAGAGGCCAGTAAGAAGATCAAGGGGAAGAAAATGTTGAAGAGGGAGGTGATGGTCGACAATGGTGCTGAATTGCCAAACGAAATTAGGAGCGAGCTGCCCGAATGGGCTCAATAAAATTCTTTTATTATTTTTTTGCGTGCGCTCTATTTCTTTTACCGCCATTTCTCTCTTGCTCTCTACATCTCTTATTGACACTATGCAGCAATTCTTCGCGTTAACGGGATTACAACGATCTTTGCGGTGGTGGGATTGCTTTGAGATCCATAGGTGACGACAGCAGCTTGCGAGAAAATTCGGTGGATAGGCAGGAACACTGGCAGTCATCAGCCATGAAACTGTTTCGCCATTCCTCTAAACCTTGGTCAATGAATCGCTGTGTTGATGCCTCTGTGCGGTACCAACGAACATAGGCAAAGTAATGCTTAACAGGAATGCGGTTGATGACAATAACATGGCTGAAATAGAACTGTACTTGTCCGTCCAGGCGATAGCGCGGTCGTTCTGAACAAATAGAGCCTGTATGTGAGATCCACGAATGGAACGGGCTGTTGCTGATCTGTATGTCTGTCCAAAGATTTCGATCGTCCGAAACTTCTCAACTTCGCTTGACAGTAAATTCGGCCTGCCTGTCGCGTGTTGATGCTGACGACGCCTTCGTAATGGTTTTGGTAATGCTGCACCAACAAATCATGTAGCGCTTCGCTCAAGTGGGATTTCGGCCATCGCGCATGGAGGCAAAGGTGTCTGGTGGTATTGGTTCGCTTCCCGAAATATTAGCGTCGACATTGCACGAAAAATCCATGAATTCAAGTGGATCGAAGTTTGGAGTGTTCATTTCGGTACAAACTAGACGTCACTGGCCAGCAATACGCAGCAAGATACTGAGCTCCAAGCCACGTCCCATCAACCGACTACTAACTTCGTTATGGACAAAGTCGAGGGCACAGGTCTTCTCAATGAAGCGCTTCATGAACGTCAGTTCAAATGAGTCCTTTTGGTTGGTTTCAACATTCTTCATATATCCGTTATACCGCTCAAAACTGAATAGCCAAAAGGCGTAGATGGGGCCAAAATCTTGGATGGTGCGGGCCAGATGCAAATGCAAATGCATATTTGGTGTTACGCTTTCAGCACCGTAAAGCTGGCAGCAACCTCGAACAAAGTCGACCAGGAAATTGTGGGCTTCATCGATGTCAGAGTATGCGATAACGGTCTTGGCGAGCAGCCGGCAGGCGGAGACAAACAGCATCCAGTGCTGGAAATAGCGAGCAGCAAGGACACCTTTTAAAACAAAGGGAGAGTAGACCAGACACCATGCCTTCCAATCGTCTGCGGTCATAAACCCGAATTTTCGCTCTATTTTGCGGTTCAGGGACGGAATTCCAGGCGGCAGCACAACTCCATCTGCAAGCTTCTGCATTTCGACACCGTCTGCGTCAGTGAGTAGCCCATGATTTCGCCATAGTCGCACCATTCGTTCAGCAGTTCCGAGAAAGAGGTTGTGCATTGGGTCAATAATGGAATCTCGAACAGGATCGAAATAATGGAGCCGATGAATCTGTGACCAGCGCGTGCCAGTAGCACGCTCAACGCGAATGCGACCCGCTGGCGTTGTCTGGGCTAACCACTCCTCCGCATTACGTGCATTAGCCGCCTTTGTTCTTAAATCGCCAATAGTATGTCCAGAGTAGTCAAGATTCGAAGTACCCGTGAAAACGACAAACTCGCGAGTGCACTTGTTGCATGCTCTGGTACTGTTGTGCGATGTGAATCCCCCGACTTTGCGACTAGCTGGAATGTCGCACGCAATGTTAAACAATGCTGCGCGTATGGTTGTTCCACTTGGAATTTCAAAGGTAGGAATTCGGATTCCATTGTAGAGTTCAAGTAAGTCATCGACAAGTGGCTGCAAATAATGGTTCATTTCGTAGGTACTCGGCTCTTTTGGCCCAGGCATGACACCAGCAAGGATCACATTCTCAGTTTTATATCGCTCTGCGCGAGGCAAGTTGTTGACGATAAGGTAGATTGCACCGCATGAATACCCACTATCAAAAGGGGCAAACCAGTCGACGTTCAATGTAAGCATCAACGAGCGAGGAGTTTCGACAAAAGGAAGTCCATTGTCTGGATTGTGAAGAGAACGCCATCGTACGCCGTCATAAACATCGCTGAACACTCCTGGCCAGTATTGACGATGCTCCCACTCTGTTATCTTCTGCTCAAAGCCTTCTCGTTTGAAAAGCCGTGCCAAGCTTTGACGAAGTGGATAGTAGGCATACTGCTTGATCGGTATCCGATTATATGGATTGCTCAACGTCGACTTCAATAATGTGGTGCCGCAAAGATCGCCATTCATGCGCCGACTTTCATTTATGCATGTTTGGGGGCCAGGCAACGGGTAAATGGCATGGCATTTGGAGCACGCACTGTACATTTGGAGATCATTTGTGAGACGATCAAAGCCAATCCATTTTCGCAAGCTTGTGATTGTTTCTGGAACCAAGAGGAAGGGATTATCGGTAAAGGCTTGAACCAGTGCGGCAGCAAAGGTGATAAGGATGGCTGCTACTCTCTCAGACGTGTGATGTAACTGGAACAGCACGAGGAAGACAAACGCGAACAACAGAGGGTGA